>MKEJ01020165.1:0-11034 GCA_001753735.1 Embelia ribes
GTGTATTAAAATTAAATTCATTGTTCCAATGGCGCTGGTAATATTTTCTTTCCTTACTCAATCTTGCAATTTTCTTGATGTGAATTTCACTAATGGTCCACATAGTTTCAATTAAAACAACAATAGTCTCTAGAGTCTGAAATGGTGATGGAATTGTCGTTGAGATTGTTGAAAAAGGTGAGATTTTGTCCCTTTCAATGCATTCCCTATTTTAAAAATCCTAGGGTGATCAAATAGGAGATGATAATAATATTAGTGATTGTAAAATGAGTAATTTACATCTAAGTGAACCTTGCATGGATCAGTCAATGCATATAAATTTTTCCAGGGTTTGAAAAACATGCCTTTTAGCTCAAAGTTACGATCAAACAAAATCTTAGGAAACAAACGCCTGAATGGGTAGCTATTTTAGTATTGGATTACAAAGTTAAGGACATTCCCACCTGTGTATGTTGGATCACGAAACTAGGGGAAATACTACCGGCGTAACTATTGTCAACCCCTAAATTTTAATCGTTATTACCTCAAACTCTATGGAGTTGTTATATGGAGAATACACACTCCATGGTCCAGATCCTTAAACTTAAAAGTAGAATTCAGGATGAACATTAGTATCCTAGTTCAAGAAGAGCACTGTAGCAGACTCCTAAAAGGATTGAATGGTATTTAGACACACCCGTTGTTCCACAGAGTTTATTTACTAAAATTTAGGTCTGGAAGCTATTGAGAAGTACTGGTGGGAGTGCATCATTGGATATGGATTGTAGAATTCGGTTTATGTGTAAGTTTCTTGGGGAAAGGAACAATAAAAAATCGAACTGTAAAACTTTGACTTTGTGATTTTTTTAGGGAAAACGACAATTTTGAAAATATTGGGAGGAAAGCACATGGTGGAGCCCCACATGGTTCGGGTGCTCGGGAGATCTGCGTTCCATGATACTGCCTTGACGTCTTCCGGTGATCTCTCTTATTTAGGAGGAGAGGTATGCCTATTTTTATTGAATTTAGTAGCATACTCTTCTTTTGAAATCTAAATTATACATAGAAATCTGTTGTTAGCATTGTCATGCCAGTTATGTTAAACCAAATGATGCAATTGAAAAGAATTCCGCTCTCCTATTTTTGTCTATAAGCATACATGGATCCAAGTTAGTTCATAGTTAACCCCATGATACAATGAGTCTCACAACACTTCCAGTTGGACTGTCAAACCCAAGAAAACCAACTTGAAGTCATCCACTCTATATCCTTAATTTCCTAATGATGCTATAACTAGATTGAATGAAGATGGTCTGATGGAGTATTTGTCAGCCTAATTACCTCGAATGTTTTTCTACCCATTTTAGTTCAGTGACCAATCTTAACGTTGTAATCCTCATAAAATTCTTTTAGTTCTGTTGAAATGCCTTTGACGTTAAGCAGGACTACATTAATGGCTGTATATAAATAGACCTCTCTTTTTTTTTGCTATTTTTTTTTTTCTAGTGGAGGCGAGAGGTTGCCTTTGCTGGATTTGATGTTCCAATACAAATGGATGTGTCCGCTGAGAAGATGATTTATGGAGTCGCAGGTATTGATCCACGACGAAGAGATGAGTTGATTAAGGTTGGGTCCATCATTAAAGTCGTTTAAACTTTTACTCCAATATCATTATGTTGATTTATGCTGTGCGTTTGTACATGATTATTCAATAATCTGGAATCATGTGTAAGCATAGTAAAACATATCTGATAAGTTATTGTCTGAAATACTTGGTTGTTTAGGTGTTAGACATTGATTTATCATGGAGGATGCACAAAGTATCTGATGGTCAGAGAAGACGAGTGCAGATTTGTATGGGTCTCTTGAGGCCATTCAAGGTATCCTAATTCACGCTTACTTGGTGCCAAGAAAATAAAAAATTTAACTTTTCATAGGTATGATTTTTGACACATTTCTAGTTTACTTTTCCACTACCTCAACTTTAAATAAGATTGTGAATTTTATGCTTTCTTCCAGGTGCATCTATAATGCTTATAAGTATAACTTTCACCTCGTAAATGCTATTCTTATAAAATATAAATATATTTAGAAAAGCCCTTTGCTTGTCTGCTTCTCATTTTGTGTCTGACCATAACTTTTTGGTTGCCCAATCTTAAGCCCCTTAAACTAGTCAGATACTTGATATGTAGGTACTTCTTCTCGATGAGATTACGGTTGATCTTGATGTGCTTGCAAGGGCTGACCTGCTGACGTTTCTAGCTAAGGAATGTGATGAACGGGACGCAACAATTATATATGCTACACATATATTTGATGGCCTCGAGAATTGGCCAACACATATTGTATAAACTCTCCCCTGATTTTGCTTATATCTAGTAATCTGAGACATCTAACAAGCTTTCTTGTGAATTGAAGTTATATAAATTTGGTTGCTTGTAGGTTTACGTTGCACATGGAAAGTTGCAACTGGCAATGCCAATGGATAAAGTTAAGGAGATGAGTAATTTGTCCCTGATGGTATGCTTAATAATTTATTTATTTATTTATTTTTAATTTCGATTAAATTGCACAGGCAATTAGCTGATGTTCGATAGAATGTTAACATATGTGAAATGATATTATGCTTTATAATGCATAATACAGAAACTTATGCTGTTCTGATTATTTTCCCCTTAAAATAATGAGATCTGATCATAACTTTTATAGCTCTCTCTTTTGAAAATTTTCTGGCAAACATTGTTGGAGCTTGTAAACTCTTTCTATTATTTTAAATCTGAAAACCCTAGCGGCCAAGACACCTTGCTGCAATGTGACTAAGAAGAAAACTCATTACCTTTAGGAACATTGTAAATGATACTAAACATTTGTTTTACAGGTGAAATGGAAATAATGGTGTTTTTAAAAGTAAAATTATTGACAGCCAAGTAGCCAGTGAAACAAGAAAGAAATCCGAAATGCTTCTTTTGGAGAAAATAACAAAATGCTCCATTATCTTCTGATTGTCTGTCTTTTATTCTGTACTTTTTGCTCAAGTTTATATGCAGGATTGATTTATCAAGCACTTGTGTATGTCCTTTGGGGCTTGCTTTTGTAGAGAACGGTAGAGCAATGGTTGAGAAAGGAAAGAGACGAGGAGAGAAAGAGAAGGAAAGAGAGAAAGGCAAATGGACACCCAGAATACGAGAAGCAAGTCGATGGCAGTCGTGTGACTGGTGGTCCAGCCGTGCGTGTTGTGAACAATGGATGGGCCTCAGGAAGATTAAATTCCACCGTTGCTGGCGAAGAGAATTTCGTACTAAGCTCAAATAGAGTGATGAGGCAATAAATTTGTTCAGCCCATAAATAAACGGTATGTCTCAATCTCATTACTTTGGGCGATATCAAATTGGAATAATACTATAATTTGGTATGTAATTTTTCCTTCTTGTTGGAGTATTTGTCGTTCTTTTATTGATTTATATGTAATAGTATTATTTTGGTTTACCCGTTTATAGGAATTGATACAGGTGAATTATCAATGCTTTTTTAGGATAAAGCGTTTGAACACTAGAATAATTGATGTGAAAGCTAACTAAATTAATGAGCAGAAGCTTCTTCATCACTGTCAACTTTTATTTGGTGATTTCTTTCCAAAATGCATCTACATGTTCGAATGTTCCATTATTTAGATTTCTCGTATCTGCGCCCATATAAATAATAAATGAATCACAAGCATAGTAACATTTTCTTTTATTTGTTTAACATTTTCTTTTATTTACGCCACCTTGAACGAGTGTATATATGCATCTAATTAGATGTATTGCATTCACAGTCACTCTTGTGCACATGTAGTGCATGCAAGTTGAACTAGGAGCCTCTAGAAGCAAAAATATTCGCTTGCTGGGGACAAATCAATACAGATCCAATGTCGAATTTGATTGAATTCAAAGTCGAATATTTTGAAAAGTTGAAAAATTGATGTCCCACGTGTAAATTGGAAAAGGATTCGTTTTTAATTAGCGTATCAAAAGCAAGAATCAACTTTAAAATGGAAACAACTTTCTAGTCTCCAAGTTACTTTAGAGTTTAGATCTTGTTTTTGGAATAATATGGAACTTAATGTAGCCTTAGCTCTTGAGTCGAATGTAATAAAGTTGCTCGGTTCGTTGAATCTGCAACAATTGCCAAGCTAAAGCAGATTCTCCTAGTCCTATTACCAAATTAGGAAATCTCATGCTTTCAACGATTTAGAAATGAAATGCTTCAACTCATAGCCTTTCTGAATTTTTCCGGTAAATTTCAGGAAAAAAATTTGGAATCTGATTCCTTTCGATCTTTTAACAAAATCATTTGTTGGCCTATAAATACGGCTCAGAGATGAATACAACAAGTCATTAACTATCAAAGCAATCCCAGAAGTTCCCCAAAAAAATCCAGTTCTTGTACCTTTCAAGCAAAAGAGAGAAAAAAAAAGAAATAATTAAAAAAATGCAGCATACAAGCTCGGATAATCGTCCCAATCACCACCGCCATTCGGGCGGTAAAAAAAATCAGCAAGCACGCGTGGAAGCATATGAGTGGTCGCCACATAAGCTCATTGATACCCCGCCTTATGGAAACATTTACGTCACATCTCATGGGTTTGAGGCTATTAGGCCTGAAGCTAAACTTTTGGACTATGCTGAAGCCGATGAATTTATCAAATGCAGACATAAGAAGATGTACGAAAAAAATGTCGATGCTGAAGCCGCTGAATTTATCAAATGCAGGCATAAGAAGTTCGACCTTAGCAAATAGATGTCGATAAATGGGTTCTGATATCTTCACCGAGTAAATTTAGTCGGCTTGATATATGTTCTCAATAATGTTATGATAGAATAAGGTAAAAGCCTATTACTACTAATTTCCATGTACTACTATTGTAACTTGTGATTTATAATATTTTGTGTTCAGTTTTTATTGAGTTGATGCTGACTTGTTTTTTCTTTTGTCCCTTCTTGAATTTACACTGTAACAAGAACAAGGTTTATACCTTGTTCTGGAAAAACGTGGTCGAGCTCTTGGTTGCTCTATTACAGATTTAAAGGGTATTAGTTCCTTGACTTGTACGCATCGAATCTACTTTGAGGACGTGGCTATACTTGTTCGCCAAATGCAAAGGCGACTTAATCCTAACATGAAAGAAGTGGTGAAAAATGAAGTAATTAAGTTGCTTGATGCGGGCATCATATATCCAATAGCCGACTCTAAATGGGTAAGTCCTACACAAGTTACAGTGGTCACCAATAAAAATAACGAGTTAATTCCTATTCGTATTCAAACTGGTTGACGAATGTGCATTGACTATCACTGATTGAATGTTGTAATACGAAAAGACCACTCCCCCTCCCTTTTCTTGATCAAGTATTGGAGCGAGTTGCGGGTTGAGCATTCTATTGCTTTCTTGATGGTTATTCCGGCTATAATCAAATTGAGATAGAACGTGAAGACCAAGAGAAAACGACCTTTCTTTGTCCAGTCGGGACATTTGCTTTCTGTTGCCCTTTGGTGTGCAATGCACCTGCGACTTTTCAAAGGTGCATGATAAGCATTTTTAGCAATATGGTCGAAAATATTCTCGAAGTTTTTGTGGATGACTTCTCGGTGTATGGAGACATATTTTCGGAATGCCTTTACAATCTTGATCTTGTTCTAACTCGATTTGGAAAGACCAATTTGGAACTCAATTGAGAAAACTGCCATTTCATGGTCATTCGAGGCATTGTCCAAGGCCATGTTGTTTCTTCGAAAAGAATTGAAGTTGATAAGTTCAAAGTGGCACTAATCGAGAAACTTCTGCCTTCGAAGACGGTCGAAGATATTCGATTATTTCTAGGACATGCCAGATTCTATAGGTGATTTATCCAATCTTTTAGCTTGATTGCTTGGACCTTGTGCCATCTCTTATTAGCGGATGTTCCCTTTGAGTGGACACCGAAATGTCAAGAATCATTTGATAAGCTAAAAGTATTGTTGATTTCCGCACCTATCATGCAACCTCCCGATTGGTCTCTTCCTTTCAAACTCATGTGCGACACTAGTGATTACACCATAGGGGTGGTTCTTGGTTAACGTGAGGAGAAGAAACCTCATGTTGTGTACTACACAAGTAGAACTCTCAAAATGCCCAATTGAACTATACTACCACCGAGAAGGAAATGCTAGCGGTCGTATTTGCTCTTGACAAGTTCCGATCCTACTTGGTAGGTTCGTACATTACCATCTCCACGGATCATTTAGCCCTTAAATACCTCCTTACTAAGCAAGATGCTAAGGCTCGGTTGTTAAGATGGATCTTGCTTTTGCAAGAATTTGATATTGAGATCAAAGACAAAAAGGGTGTCGAGAATGTTGTGGCGAATGTTGTTCGAGCTCGATACGAAGAGACCAACCTTTCAAGGCTTCATAGCCAACCTTCCAATGATCAAGATCCACCAATAAATGAGCATTTTCATAATGAACAACTGTTCCTCCTTGAGTCCACTTCACTTCTATGGTACACTAACCTAACCAATTATTTGATTACAGGTGAAATTCATTCTTCTTGGATATCTTTGGATAAGAAGAAATTCTTGAGAATTGTGCGGAACTTCTATTGGGATGAGCCTTATCTCTATAAGTATTGTCCCGATCAAATCATCCAACGGTGGATTCCAAATGAATAATTCCAAAGCGTTCTAGAGTTTTGCCATTCGGCCGCTTGCAGAGGGAGCATTTCTCAGCCAAAAAGACCACTGCAAAATTCTTACAATACAGTTTATATTGGCCGAGTATATTCAAAGATGTGTATGCATTTTGCATTGGTTGCGATCGATGCCAAAGGTTAGGAAAATTGATAAAAAGAAACATGATACCTTGCAATCCTATTATGGTAATTGAGATTTTTTTATTGTAGGGGCATCAACTTCATGGGACCATTTCCTAACTCTTTCGGCAATCTCTACATCCTCGTAGCAGGTGATTATGTTTCAAAGTGGATAGAAGCTATCCCCACCCATACCAACGATCACAAGGTTGTGATCAAATTCATCAAAGAACACATCGTTTCTCGTTTTGGAATGCCACAGGCTCTTATCAATTATGGTGGTACTCATTTTTACAACAAGCCTTTTGGTATTTTCATGAGAAAATATGGTATTGTTTATCAAGTTGGTACATCACATAATCCGCAAGCATGCTGCCAAGCAGAATTGGCAAATAGAGAAGTTAAAGGAATCCTTGAAAAAATAGTGAATCCAAACCGAAAAGATTGATCTCTTCGACTTATCGATGCATTGTGGACTTATCGGTCACTTACAAGACGATTTTAGGGATATCTCCCTATAGACTTGTCTATGGTAAAGCGTGTCATCTTCTGGTTGAAATTGAACATAAGACCTATTAGGCCATTCGCCAATGCAACGAATCAATTTATGATGCGAGTTTGCACCATAAACTTCAATTATGTGAACTTGAAGAATTTCAAAATGACGCGCTCGAAAATGTTAAAATCACTAAGTCTCAGATGAAAATCTTACATGACAAGCGCATTTCTAGAAAATCTTTTGGAATTAGTAATAAAGTGCTTATTTACAATTCCCGACTATATCTCTTCCGAGGAAAACTCCAAACACTGTTGCAAGGGTCGTATGTTGTTCGTGAAGTTCATCAGTTTGGAATATATATCATTCTTGATCCCCGCAAGAATATTTGATTCAAAGTCAATGGGTATGTTTGAAACCCTATCATGAAAATTTTATTGGTTCTCAGAAAGAAATGGATCTGTCAGATCCATCCTACCCTGAGTAATCTCTTATGAGCGGATCCTTTCTTATATATAGCGTGTATTTTTCATTCTTTCTTTTCCTTTTTTTTAATGGTTTCGTCATTTCATTTTCTGGTTTTGTTCGCTTCCATACTTTGTTCTTAAGTTAAAACATATGTGACTATGTTCATTTTAAGTTGAGGGGCAAACACATTTGGATGTGCCAGATTTTTTCAAAATTTTTCTCATTTTCTTGAGCAAATATTGTTTAATAAATAAATAAATAAATAAATAGCAAAAGCTTGCCTTTTTAACTGCACAAAACCTTGTATTCGAATAGCATGCCGTATGAACAGTAACTTAAGAGGTATTCGAACGACAGTTTCAAAAATAAAATATTCGCGACTGTTATAGTCACATGAAAAAAAAATAGTTTTTGTCTCTCTTACTGTTCTCTCCCAGTGATTTCTTCCTCCCTCTCAGCGATTTCACTTATCCCTTTTCCAAATCCTTCTTAGCGATTTCCCTTATCCCTTTTCCAAATCCTTCAAACCCTAATCTAATCATCCTTCTTCTTCCTCACAATGGCTTGCAACCAAAGCGAATCAGGGGGTAGTCAGTCGCAACCACCCCAACATCACAACTATATAGGTATTTATCGTACTCCCTCTATTAATCAGGATTTTGATCGGTATTTGCAAAAGTATAGGGAGTATGACGAGTTTAGATTTGAGACTCCGGACCGTGCCATACGATACAAACTTTATTTTGGGCATAGAAAGGTGGTATTGGAACGAGGGATGAGAATTTCTAACTTATCATTCGGTTTGAAGAATTGGGAAGAGATTGCAGAGCAGAATGGTTGGACATGACTTTTCGTATACACCATGATAATGGCTAATGAGATTGTTCGAGGGTTTTATTTGAATGCAGTTAAGCCCAGGTTGAGGAAAGATAGCGAAGGGATTATTTCCTGGGTCAAAGGAGTTAGAGTCTATCTATCAGCCGATGATATGGTTGATTTCTTTCATCTGCCGAGAGTTCGGGGTCCGTTTCCACAGACTGCCGCTGAGTTGGTTAATGCTGAGGAGCTTAAGCTAGGGTCGGATCCCAATCTAACGAATTTGTGTCTCCTGAAGATGGAGTACAAGCCATTAGCCAAGTTAGTTGGTAAGAACTTAGTTCCTACTATTTGAAATTCTCATGTTACTCTGGAAGTGTGACATCTTTTGTATTTATTAGGGACGGAGACCCCATTAGATATTCCTACTCATATTATATGCTCTATGTATAATCTATTGATATCGTATAGTCAACAAGCTAGTCTTCCCTTTTGTAGTTTTCTTACGCAGTATCTTCAGGATCAAGTGGCTGATATTGAGACTGCTGACGATTTGACTTACGAGTTACCAGGGGACCGGATTATGAATGAAAGTATGGAAAGGTCACCAGGGCAGCCTATGACATCTCGGGGTATGAGGAAGAAGGCGAGGAGTACTTGTCAGACTTGGACTGAGGGAGAAACTGGGGATGCTGGTGAGGGTCCTTCTGTTCTTTATGTTGCTGCTGATGATAGAGAACTTTACGGCATAATCGGAGAGCTTACTCTTAGGATTTACGATTTGATAGATGCATTCACTCGAGAAAGGGCTGAGCAGCAGGCATTTCGAGTTAAGCAGCGAGGATTTCAAGCTGAGCAACGAGAGTTTCAGAAAATGATAAGAGCCTACATCGCCAGGAGCAATCCCCACTTCTTCGATAGCCATCATCATGGGCTACCTCAGGAGTGAGAGAGAGTTTTATAAAGTTTAGGCTAGGCTTTTTATTGTTGATATTTTAATATAGCCTAAAACTCAGTTGTGTTTTATTATTCAGTAGGTTTCTTTTTAAGTGTGTTACATTTCATATTAAACTTTAGTCGTAAGTTTGTGTTATATTTTAGTATTGTAATATTTGGTTTCGTAAGCGATTACGTTTTTATCATTTATATATCATGAATGGCTTTGTGTGTTTTGTTTCATTGTTGTATTATTTTCGTGACAATATATTTGACCATAGTTTAGCACAGGAAGATTGATTTACAGGTTATTAGACCACTGCACCTTAATCGAGAATACTTGTTGCAAATGATGTCATTTTGAAATATGCACCAAGATGCTTACACACATGCGAAGAAAATTGGCATATGTTTTCGTTTTCTTTTTCATACTAATTCTTTATGTTTTTTTTATACTTCATGCTGTCTCTATTAATTATTGCATTTCTAGCATTTGTGAACATATTAATGATAGGGAGAAGCAATGACCAAAATGGTAAAGGCTTAAGTTGGGGGGTTCGGGAATAATCTTTATGTATTTATTGAGTTCCAAAAATTTAGAAAAATATCAAAATATTTTAAGTTGTTGTACGAAATAAAAAGTAAGACTAGTTTACTATCCTCGTCTTTGTGGCCATGATAGTACATTAGGTTCAAGACATGTCATTAAAACAATATTGTTCAGAAAAATAAACTAGTAAAAGTGAAACGTTCTTTAAATTATTTCAAAAATATATGAAACTTGTTTCTTTGAAATTTTGACTTAACTTACTTTTATAAAAAGATGTTTATGCCTAAAAATGCCAATTTTCAAAATGACAAATCTAAAAGCCAAAAGCTAAAAGTGGTTGAAAAGGTGAAAGAGCCCAACGATGGTATTTAAAAAATAAATAAATGATATAATAAAATGGGATAAAGGTTGGATAAAAGAATAATAATACCATCTGTATTTGTAACGGAGTGTAAATGAAGAGATAGAGTCGAAAATGAAATAAATCTAAGTCAAAAGATGTTGCATTGACAATAGACTTAAAATTTGGGAATGTGGAAAGTTTTATATAAGCATATTTCGAAAATAACATTCGAGTCATATTTTGAAAAGAATCAGTTTCATGTGTTATCTTTTCAATTCATAGGAATTTCATTCTAGCTTAGTTTATTTTTCCTTGAATTATTAAGTTTCGATGACATACTTCAAACCTGATTAAAGTTATGTACACTCGGATTTAGGATGTTCGACAGATCTAAACTAGTTAAATTGTACATCTTATTAGAAATATTCATTTTTAGATTTTATTGCAAATATTGGAACTCATTTCATGGTGTTGTGGGTGTCGCCCTGGTAGACCCTCATGAGACTACACTCGTCCACTAAAGATACCTAGGGGTTTAACAGGTTAATGCATGTGCTAAATGCATTCATGATTACTACAAAAGTGAGTTGGGATTTTCAAGTTTTCTTTTTGTGTTAATG
>MKEJ01020176.1:0-10511 GCA_001753735.1 Embelia ribes
CGGGTAGCGGAATTGTGTTATTTCTTTTCTTTTCAGAATAAAATTATTTGTCTTTATTTTCAAATTGTAGGTTATCAAGCCAAGATGATAATTTGTTTCGAGATTTTGTGGTATTTCCAAATAAATTGGGTAAGTTGCTTTTAGCTCAAAAAGATGTTGAAATTTATATTATTTGAGATTTATTTCTTTTCATTATGTGCGATATTGTTTTAGTAATGTGTTTGGGATGTGATATGAAATTCCGGAGCGCTACATAGACTTAGTAGGATATTTTGCAAGAAATCTCAAACTACAATGGCATTTTACGCAAAAAAAAAATAAACCACATAGAAATTTTGTGCAAATTTTCTAAATCACGAGGGTTTTTATACTATTATCCCCAATTTGATCCAACATGCTCCTTCTATTTCTTGATAACTGTCACTTTACATATTTTTTTCAATTTCTTAATAACCATTACTTTAGAAAATTAATAAAATGTTAATTATTTTTTCCTTATTTTTATCTCTATTAATTGATTATAGTGAGATATTTTGAGTATTCAATGAAAGGTAATAAAATAAAATATTATTTATTTTTTAAAATTAAAATAAATTAATAATTATTTTAATTTATGCATCTAACTACCGTAATTAAGAAATGGAGTGAGAAATATTTAAAGGACCCTCCATAAATTGGTCAAACATAAAAAGCGTCTCATAGTCAACGAATCATAAATGAATACTCACGTCACCAAAAGATAATTTCCATGGGATCAAGAAAAAATAATTGTAAATATAGTCGAAGCATTAGATGATAATATTTTTTATCAATATATTTTTATTGGAAACTTGTAAAATTATATTTTTTTATGAAAAAATGCATGAAATGACAATATGTTAATAAAAAATTTATTTGTAATATATTTGATAGAAAAAAAGAATTATAATTTAATACAAAAGAAAATAATAACTTGAACTATCAAAAAGAAACAAAAAAAGTATACAATGTAAATAAAATAGAATATATTATTTTCGTCCCATTTTAACGGTGGATATGAACCACTTAATTAAAAATTCTGATGCTGTAGTCATTAGATAAAACGAAGTCCTTTTACGATAACTTCTTTGGTGATCAAAATTCATACTTAGATATACGGGGAGACTAACTCCTACACGGATAAGTACATATTGTGTAGAACTTTGCCTCATTCACCAATTAAATTTATTTTTGCAATTTGTTTCAATAGTAGGTTGTTTGTTGTTGTTTGGCATCTCAATGCCTTGAAAATGTTTTGAACATTTCAAAGTATAGAGGTGCATGGATTATCGTTCGAACAGTATCATTTCTTCCGTAGGAATGGCTTAGCTATTCGAACGGTGCCTTCTAGCCGCTCGAACGGTATCTTCGTGTGGGGCATAGTTACTTTTTGCTCAATATCTGAGCCCACAAACCAAAAAATAGATCACTTTTTTCTTCTCCTTCACCGGTTCTATATAGACTGAGAGAGTGGAGAATTTTAAACACCTTTTCGGATTTCGGGTTAAATCATTTAGCTAGGGTCATCGTCCGTGCAAAATATTTACATATTCAGAATCTACATTATAAGGCCTATCTTTTGACATTCAGGGTTGTTAAAATAAATTTATACAAACTCTTTCTTATGTTTTGGAGATTGTTTTTGTATGTAGGCTCATAGTGATTTCAAGCTCGTAGCTAGATCAAATCGGAGGTTCAAGAAAAGAGTCTTTTTTTGGGTTTTAAGTGTTGTGAGTTCAGTATCATTTCGGTAAACTTTTGAGATACGGTGGACTATGAACTTTAATATAAATGTGATATTAAGTATATGTATTGATATGTGTAACATGTCTTGGTTTTCGTGTTTGAGATTCGTGTATGTCGTGCTGATTTCTTGTTTAATAAATTCGATTTCGTGGAGATTGTAGCATATTCACTATCATTATTTCATGACATAACATCGTAGCATATATCGTGGCATAATCATTCTCGAGGCATATTTAATTTCGTACACATCGAGGCATGTTAATTATCATGGTATTCGTAGTCTTTTCATACTTATTTTCATGGGAAAATATCGTGGTATCTTTCATGGATTTTTGTGGAAATCGTGGTATGTTTCGTAGTATCATGGAATGTTTCGTGAATTTTAAAAGTATGCTTATTGAGGAAAAAAAAAGTGTGTGGAAATTGAAAAGCATGAATATCATGAATAAAATGCATACTTATCATTAATGGGAATTGAGTTTTTTCAATATCAACTTTTACCTAAAATCTCGTAGTTTTATAGAATTAATATTGGGGACTACACCGCCACTGTGAGAGTCTAAAAACTTGCGCAAGGAGAGAATCTCGAAAACCCTAAGTGTTAGTGAATATTAAAATCGAGCCCATGATTCACGTCACATGTGTTGTGTAGATTATAAGTGGGGCATTCATAGTAGCTCCAAAACTTCGTAGAGATATTAGTCTCATCTTTCACTTTGAGTCGTAGTCAATAGTCGTAGTCGTGAATATTCGTTATATTTGTAGTTCATTAGTAGTATTCGTTGATTCCATTCCTATATATTTATTGTTGAAACATGTTCATATATATAATGTAGTATATAGTCTCATTTTTATCTTGATGTTGTTCGTCTAACCGTATATTTTTCTATACTTTTCTTATGTTTTGTAGGTGCGGATAAGGGCAGCGGGCATGTTTAGCTAGCTCGGACATATATGCGGGGTTATATTTTGTAGCTACAGGTTGTAATAGTCTTAAGTTGGGCTATGTACTTTTGGTAGATGATATTGTGGCCTTATATATATTTTTCTTTCTTATTTTGGATAAGCATATAGCTTGATGATATGTAGTAAACTGGGAGGTTTACCTTGTAATTGAGGTTTGTAAGGGTTATATGTTATACTTCGCAGTGGTTGTTGTATATGTATAAATGTGTTGTTGTAGATTCGAGATGGGTAGATGTTGATATATCATTTTGTTGTATAATTTATTCTTTTTTATTTTATTTTCTTCTTTTTTTTTCTTATTCACATATCATAAAACTCACACCCCTGGATTTGAGGAAATTTGGGGCATACCAGGTTGGTATCAGAGCTAACCGGGTTATGTAAACCTCAATAGTTTGTGGGTAGGGTCTATGGTCATGTTGTGAGTTGGGTAGTGAGTCGTAGGTATTTTTCGTAGTATGTAGTAATTGTGTGCCTAATGTGTGGTTGATCATAATGTGTTACATTATGACATTTGTGGTTCAACATATATATACTTGTAGATATATTCGAGTACTAATGAGTTTACTTGTTCTTTAACTTGTGATGTAAAGTTAGATGGCACATGGTAGAGGTGCTCAAAGCAGTGGTAGGTGAGGCTGTAGAATGGCTCCTAATTGAAGAGGAGCTACTATTTGAGGAATGGGTGGTGTTCGGCAAGGTAGATTGGGTGGTCGTTATGAAGATAAGATGCCACCAATGCGTACTTGTGTGCAAACTATGGCGGATGTTGAGGAAGATAAGAACATTCCTCCTCTCGAGGCGACTATTAATGAGGAGAGCATATAGGAATATAAAGAAGTGGTTCCCTTACCTCAATCTCGATTGTATGCTCGTCCTCAAATAAAACTTGGTAATGTTAGAGGACTTCAATTCACGGGGTCTTCTAGCATGTATCAAGTATTGAAGGTTGCGTTCAATAGAATGGCGAGGGGTTCGAGGGAAAGTGACAAGACTCATACCTCGTTAGCTTAGAAGCATTTTTGTTGGATCGATCCTCCCATCTTTAAAGGAGATCCTGAGCCGATAGTGGTCGAGCAATGGATTATAGAAGTGGAGAGGATTTTTAAATCACTCTAAATGGTAGACAATAATCTTAGAATGTGACGATACTATTTTATCTAAGGGATGAGACAGTGGAATGGTGGAAGAGTCGATAAAAGGTGTATGGGCTTGGTAGTCTTACGTAGAACGCTTTTCGCCAACTATTCCTGGAAGAGTACTTTCTGGAAATGATTCATGAAAGAAAGTATGAGGATTTCGTAAATCTTAGTCAGGGGAGTATAAGTGTACATGAGTATTAGTGGAAGTTTACTAGTATTTCCTGGTATACACCGGAACTAGTTTCTATGGAGAAACTATGGTATCATCGATTCGAGAACGGTTTGTGACCTTTAGTGAAATCTCATATTTCTATTGGTCTTCACAAGACCTGCAAGCGTTGTGTTAGTACGACTATGAAGGTGGAGTATATCTTGTTTAATAAGCAATGCTAGGATCCTTCTCGTTCTTTTAAGCCTTTGGGCCAGCTTTCGAGTTCTTGATCTATTTAGGATTCGAGTATGGGCTTGAGGAGTCGTGGTGGTCGTAGTGGTGGTGGTGATGGTGATGGTGGTGCTTCTAGTGCTAGCAGAGGTGGTGATAAGAAAGGTTGCTATAAACCTTTTATTCTTCTTCTCGTGGGTGGTCTCAGCCTATTAGATCTACATCTCTGAGTTCTACGATACAGAGTATGGGGTGTTAACATTGTGGCCAGTAGGGACACAAAGCTTGTGATGGTCGTAGTTGTGGTGCAGAGGGACATGTACAATCATCTTGCCATATGGTCGCTTGTCACAGATGCAACAAAAGAGGCCATATGCAGTCGTGTCCTGATGGCTTCCCCACTTTAGTTGGCCCTAATAGTCATATGCAACCTTCTTCTTTAAAGGTAGCTCTTAGGCCACCTCCTACTTCACCATTTTCTTCTTCTCATTAGAGTACAGGGACTCATCGCGGAGGTTATCAAAGTAGTGTTGGTCGTGGTTCCTTTCAAACGAGCCAGTTTTCGTAGGCTTGTACTCTCACGATGCATAAGGCTGTGGATGAGGCCGAGCCTTCTATCATTTGAGGTATATTACCCTTTCTTTCTATGTGGGCACATATTTTGTTTGATATAGGTGTATCTTGTTCATTTATATCCTCTTGTTTCGTATCTATGTTAGAGTTGCCCATCGAATGTTTGGATATGCTTATTTATGTTGATACTCCAAAAGAGTATACCTGTCATATTGATAGCATGTGTCGAGGTTGCGAGCTTATTATTGTTGATCATACATTCAAGTATGATTTGGTCATGTTTGGTATGTTCGAGCTCGATAACATTATTGGTATAGATTGGTTGTCGCACTTTCGTGGCAATATTGATTGTGAAAAGAAAAGAGTGACGATGACAATGTCTTCGGTCATGAGTGTTTGTTATTAGGGGGAGCGATATGATTATCTTTCATATTTGTGTTGAGCTTAGACTAGTTTCTCATGCATGCTTACCAATCTTTCCCTGTTGGGTGAGGTACATTCAAAGGAGGAGTTTCCTCCTATCATTCATGAATTTTCAGATGTCTTTTCAGTAGATTTTAGCGGACTTTTAGCTATGCAAAAGGTGGAATTTACTATCGATCTTGCACTAGAGACTCAACCTATCTCAATTGCATCTTATCTGTTTTCACCAGCAGAGTTGGAGGAATTGCAGGAGCAATTGGATGATCATAAAAAGAAGGGTTTCATTCGACCTAGTGCTTCACCATGGGGTGATCCAACATTGTTCGTGCTAAAGAAATATGGCTCAAAGTATATATGCATTGATTTTTAGAAGTTGAATCGGGTGACCATCAAGAATAAATATCCTCTACCAAGAATCGATGATCTATTTGACCAATTGTGGGGTCCGAAGTTCTTTTTAAAAATCGATTTGTGCATGGGATATCATCAATTGTGAGCTCGAGTGGAGGATATTCCAAAAATTGCTTAACGTACTCGATACTGGGCATTATGAATTTCTCATTATGCCTTCCGGTCTTACGAATGCCCCCATTGGCATTTATGGACTTAATGAATCAAATCTTCCAACCTTATCTCAACCATTTGGTAGTCGTATACATAGATAACATTCCCATTTATTTGCCTTCAAAAGAGGTACATCGGAACATCTTTGGATTGTTCTTTCTACTCTTCGGGAACATTGGCTTTTTGCGAAGTTTTTGAAATGCAAGTTTTGGTTGTCTGAAGTTCGTTTTCTTGGACATGTCATTTCAACAGAGGGTGTTCGGTTGATCCTTCTAAAATTGAGGCTGTTACCAATTGGGAGCATCCTAAATCTGTATTCAAGATCCATAGTTTCTTGGGGTTGGCAGAGTATTATCGGTGTTTCGTTCATAATTGTTATCGTTTGGCAGATTCTGTGACTAGGCTTACTCGCAAAGGTGTTAAATTTGCATGGAACTCAAAATGCAATGAATCTTTTCTATGGTTGAAAGATTTGTTAATCTCAGCTCCTATTCTTATTATTCCAAAGTGAGGGATCGGGTACACCGTCTATTATGATACGCCGAATGTAGGGTTGGGGTGCATATTGATGCAAAACAGAAAAGTAGTGGCATAAGCTTCACGATAGTGGAAGGTTCCTGAATAGAATTATCCTATGCATAATTTGGAGTTCGGTATTGTAGTGTCTGCACTAAAGTATTGGCAATACTACCTATATGATGAAAATTATGAAATCTTCTCAGATTATAAGTCTCTTAAATATGTATTCACTCAACAAGACTTAAACATGAAATAAAAAAGGTGGATGGAATATTAAGAGTAATATAACTTTGAACTCGAGTATCATTCGGGAAAAGCTAACATTGTGATAGATGTGTTAAGTCGAAAAACTCGTTGTACTCTTGCTTGTCTTGTAATGGACGAATGCGCAATGCTTTGGGTTCTAAATGAATTTTGATTGGAAATTGTAGAATCGGGTGATCGCGTTTCATTATTTACGGTTGTTAATCAACCAATATTAACTACTCAAGTAATAGAGGCTCAATGTTGCAATGAAGAGTCAGATACATATCGAGTACTTATCCTTAGTGAATATGAATTAAATAGGTGGAACATCACCATAGTTGGGGGTTTGTATTTTCAAAACTGTTTGTTTGTTCCTACTTCTATTCGTAATGAGGTTCTACGTAAATCTCATCATTCTCGATTGGTTGTACATCTAGATCGCACCAAAATGTTTCACGACATTTCTCATCATTTTTAGTGATCAGGGATGGAAAAGGATATGGCATATTTCATTTCGTGGTGCTTGACTTATCAACAAGTTGAGCCTGGACACAAGCGCTCGGGAGATTTGCTTCAACCGTTACCCATTCCGGAGTAGAAATAGGAACAAATCACTATGAATTTTGTAGTTGGATTACCTTGATCAAAGAAAGGTTGTGATGCGATATAGGTTATTGTGGATAGAATAACGAAATCAACCCATTTTCCTCCTATTCGTACGATTAACTCAGTCAAGAAACTTTGCTAAAAGTACATTGATGACATCTTTCAATTACATAGAGTTCATGTATCTATTGTGTCGGATCATGATTCTCATTTCGTGTAATGATATTGGTCTGGTGTTCAAGAAGATTTGGAGACTGAATTATCTTTTAATATCGCGTTTTATTAGCAAACTGATGGTCAGTTTGAATGGACAATTCAGACACTCGAGGACATGTTTTGTGCGTGTGTGTTTTATTTTAGAATAAATTGGGAAGAGCATGTGAGCATGATCAAATCTGCTAATAATAATAGCTACCATTCGAGTATCGAGATGGCTCCATTTGAGGCCTTATATGGGCATTCTTTTCGATCGCTAGTCTATTTGGTAGAGGTAAGAGATATTGCTTTGTTGGGTCCAAACATTGTTCGGGAAACTACGCAGAATGTGCAATTAATCAAGCAGAGATTGGAAACTGCTAGAAGTCATTACAAAAGTTAAGCAGATATTCGTCGATGACCATTGACATTTGATGTAGGAAATCATGTCTTGTTGAAGGTTTCTCCCTAAAAGGGGATTATACACTTTGGGAAAAAGGGGGAAATTTCACCAAGATTTATTGGGTCGTTTCTTATATTTGATAAGATGGGTGAAGTTGCCTATCGATTGGCATTACCTCCTCAATGCATCCTATATTCCATGTGTCAATATTTTGGAAGTATATACAGGATCTATCGTATGTGATTGCTTCTGAGGTACAATCGGAGCAAATATTAGATGTATAAGAGAAGATACTTCAGAGACGATCAATTCAATTTGTGAAAGTTTTATGGCAAATTCGCTCGACTAAAGAGATGACTTGGAAAAAAGATGACGAGGTGCGACAAAGTATCTGGATCGATTTATTGTTTCTGGTACATTCACATTCTTTTGTGAGTTATACTAATTTCAGGAACGAAATTTCCTGACGTGGGGACGATATGATGTCCCAATAAAATGTATAAATTTTTTGCTAACATAAATAATACATTAAGAGTTATAATGTATCATTTATGTTAGATGTATTGTGAATTGTGTTGTACGCTTAAAAATACTTTCTAAGTTGTTTATATATGTTTAATATGTAATTATAGATTAATTGTGATTTATGTCAGAGATCAAGTTTAAACATATCATTATAGTATTAGAAGAATGATAACTAAGCTTAATAAAATGTTATTATATATTATAAATCAAGTTTTAGTCAAAATTAGTAGGCTTGATAAAAACAGAGTGTCCGAATACCGCCAGTCACCAGACAAGGCGTTGGATATAGTATTTCAAGGAATCAACTTTGGAGTCAAAATATAAAAATTTTGTAGGTAAAATTTGATTCAACTTGAGTCAAAGTCGTCGGATAATTTGGCCTTATCTTCTTGAGTTGAGAACTCAAAAAGTATTTACTACTTTTAAAACTCATGATAGAGAGAGAGGTGGGGGTGGAGATATTGAAGCTTTGATTTTCGTCTCGAGGTTTCATCTACTTCGGGTCATTATTTTCAAAAACAAAGTTGATAATCAAGTTCATTATTATGAGTGGGTCAATTTGACGTAAGTCTCATTTCATTCCTTGCTCGTTCATCTTGTCTCAAAAATTGTGCCAATCTTATCTTTCGAAACAAAATTGACAAACTTGTTTCTTAATTTGTATATATTATTTTTATATCTAGGTTCAACCCAATTCAAGCAACAGACCTAGATCATTCTTGGGGCTTGTAAAAGGGGATTTTTGGATCTGGAGTCTCGTGTCTGATCGTGGTTTAATTGGGGCTTATAAGGTACAAGTAAATTACGAATTGCAATTTAAATTTGAACCCATGTATGTATTTGACATGTGTTATATATCTTGGTGTTTTGTAATTAGTTATATGCTTGGATTATGTGTTTGGTAAATTGTGTTTGGTTTTGTGATTATAAAGCCTATAAAATAGTTTTAAAAAGATAGGCTTTGAATTTGTGAAACTCAAATTTGGTATATCAAATTTATTATATATCGTAACATGTTGTATTATGCTTTCTATTATACATTTGTGGCATACATCATATATGCATTTCGGGACTTAAACAAAGTATAATACATAAGCATTAGAAGTCATTATACTCGGGTTAGTATATGTGCCTTTTGATTTCTTTTTGGAACAATGTATTGCCATTTTTAAAAAAAAAAAACTTTGTGATTGTGTTAAAGAGAAGGCCTGGCGCCTTACGGTGTGAACCGAAAAATTTAGGTAAGGAGCAACTTGACAACTCAGAGTGTTAGTATCACTTAAGAGTCGAGCCTATGATTTTAGGTCATACTGAAAGTGCATTGAATTATAGGATTGGGTACAACCTATTTTCATATTTTTGTGAAATAATGTCCCAACTTTTAGGATTCGTGTTTGTGTCGGGGTTTGTAATTTGTGTTGGAGTTTATGATTTGTGTCGAGGTATGTGTAAATGAGTTATGTATACCATCATATTTTCAAGTTGTTTACATGATATTTGTGATAGTGTAGATTATGTTTATGTGAACAAAAGTATGTTATACATTTTGACTACATTGTAGTTTCTTATTTAGCTTGTTGATTGGTAATCTAACTCGTAATTTTCCATTTTGTATTGTTCTTTTATATCTTCCATTGCAGATTTTAATGCAAGTGTCAAGCATACATGAATGCTCAAAGACAATATTAGAAGACTTATATTTTGTAGTGTTGAAGTTTCAGTCGATGTAGCATATTGTATTGTAGTCTCAACACTAGTTGTGTTTTAATTTCAGAATCATAACGTATGTAAATATTTTTGACAAATAAAATGCTTGCTTTGTGTATTGTAGACTTGGAAATTTTAAATTTTTGTGGCTATTGTATATTTATATAATCAAGTTATGGTTTGTGAATTAGTATGCACAAAACTCTGATTATGCAATATTTATAGGATATGTGTGTTTTGAAAATAAAGAGATGAAACTGGGCATTTATTATCTATTTTGTGTCTTTGTGGCTTGTGTCTCCGGGATTCCCGAAATTCAGGGCGCGATAAAAACAAAACACCAATGATATTTAGTATTTTAAAAAAAAACCATCATGCGCTAAAATAAAATATTTATAAAATAGCAATTTAAGACAAAACTCCAACTCAAAGAGAATTGAGGTTTGTAAGGAATAAACCCAAATTTACCGAACACATATGTAATTATATATATCAT
>MKEJ01020181.1:0-15807 GCA_001753735.1 Embelia ribes
AAAAGACTCAAAGCCTAATCCCGAATGTTTATGATTTTTAATCACGAATTGTATGTCAAGTTACATGAGTTCATATGTTAAGAATGCTCAACGAATATAAACATGCTTTGAATGTATGTATCTATACATGCCATACGTATGTGCCTTAATATATGCCACATATAAGTATGTCACGAATTTAAATACGATTTTCATATTCCATGCATATCCCAACAAAAATTTGATATGTGCTAAAACAACAAAACATACACAAATCCAAACACACAAATCACGACATGTCATACATGCCGATATTCATATACAAACTCAAATTTATATTACTATTCATAATCTACCCATACCTCATGAGCTTCCGAAGGCCACCGGAAGATTATATCTAATTTACCCCCAAATCTCTGCTTTTATTCCTCTATATCGACCAATCTTTACACCTTGGATCAACATACAACTATACACAAAAGTGGCATATGAGATGTAAGGAATAAGTTTGACAAATTTATTTCAATGAACTCGATTGACATGCAAAAAGAGAAAGCTCGAATGAGAAGATGAGACAAAGAAACTTATGCCAAAGCATAGCTCTCGCGACAAGGATTCGGAAAATGTAAGTTTTGATCTCGGGGAACCAACAAATTTAGGTGATACAGACCAAAAACTAAGAAAAGTTGCCTCACATTCTCTCCCTTTCTCTTTCTCCCCCTCTATATATATATGAAATTCGATATAAAAGTTAGAAACGTAAAAGTGTTTCTAACACTTTATTAATATTAAAAAATGCCCAGTTGGATGGATCCAACAATACTTGGATCGATCTAACTTTACTTTTGGATCGATCGGACCTACGAGAATCCAAGTTCAACCCAAGCCTACAATTTTGGTTGAAAACTTCCCAAATTACTCGTAATACCTCTTAGACATATATGAAAATATTTTACACCTTACGGAATTGTGTTTGAATGTGTAAAACTCCCTATACACTTTGTAAATCATCTTTTGACAAACCCCAACACACACACCACATTCTTGCACTTGGTGGTCATTTCCCTACCACATAACTTCATTCAACAACACAACACACCAACAACACAAATTCCACAATACGCACCAATCAATAATATTATAACTCGTATAATAATATCATTTAATTAATGTAAAAAACTGATACAAATTTTTGGGATATTAGTTCTTCCACCTGTAAGGAAATTTCATCCCCGAAGTTAGCACACACTATGAAAAAGTAATGACATACTAAAATTAATGAATAATTCTGGATATTTAGCTCACATTTTCTCCTCATTCTCCTATGTTTCCTCCTCTATTGGATGACTTTACCATAAAACCTTAACCAAACGAATCGAACGTCGTCGATGCACTTGTTCTTTTACATCCAAGATATGTACTGGTAGAACCTCGTAAGAAATGTCATCCTTGATGTGAAGATCATCAAAATATATCATATGAGAGGGTTCTCACAAATATTTTCGAAGCATCGAGACATGAAAGACTGGATTAACACTAGAAAGTTGAGGTGACAAAGTAAGACGATAAGCCAACTTTCTAACCTTCTCAAGAATCAAGAACATACTGATATATCATGGAGAAAGTTTCCCTTTCTTACAGAATATCATAATCCCTTCTTTGGAGAAACCTTTAAAAAATGTGCTCTCTAACTTCAAATGTCGAAAGTTGCCTATGCGTATCCGCATAAATCTTGTGTCAACTACGAACCATTTTCAAACACCGTTTTATCAATTGTAAGTTTTGAGTCATTTTGCGAACCAAGTTTAGACCTAACAGCATATTGTCACCAACTTCCACCCAACATACTAGAGATCTACAAGGACGTCTGTATAATGCCATAAATAGAGACATCTTGATACTCGTAAGATAATTATTATTGTAAGTGAATTTGATTAAGCTTACATGATCTTCCCAATTACCTCTGAAATCAAGGACACATGCTCAAAGTATGTCCTCGAGAGTTTGAATAGTTCACTCAGATTGTCCATCAGTTTGAGTGAAATGCCATACTCAAAGAAAGTTTGGTTGCTAAGGCCTTTTTAAGATCCGATTAATATCGCAAGATGAAACAAAAATCACGATTCGCAACAATAGAAATGGGAAATCCGTGTAAATGAATGATCTCATCAATGTACTTTTCACAAAGTTCTCAATCAAATCAATAGTACGAATAGGAAAAAATTGAGCAGATTTTATCATCGATCAATGATAACCCATATAGCATTGCAATTCTTCCTCAACTTAGGCAACTCCACACCGAAATCCATAGTAATCTGCTCCCACTTTCACTCGAGATTGGGTATTGGACGAAGTAATCCACCTAAAGGCTTATGTTTGGCCTTTACTTATTCATAAGTAAGGCATCAAGACATGAATTCTGCCACATCTTTCTTCATTTTTTACCCCCAGAATTAACGAGAAATGTCATGAAACATTTTGGTACCACCAAAATGCACTGCAAGACGAGAATGATGAGATTTACATAGAATGTCATCTCAAATAGACAAAGGTACAAATAAATAATTTTCAAATGGTATTCCGCCATATTCGGTCAAAGTCTAGCTATCTAGACCATGATCGCTAAGAATACGAACCCGATATGCCTTCGATTATTCATTTCCATGCTGCGCCTCTTTAATACGAGTAATCAAAGTCGGTTAGACTTCGATCGTAAATAATGTAGCTTGACCTTCCATTTGCACAAACTCCAACTTAAAATTCATTAAGAACTTAAGGCATCTTTCACTCATTAATAACAAGTAAGAGAGCAATAAGTCTTATGACTTAACATATCTGCTATCATATTAGCCTTCTTGGGATAATACTCAAGATCAAAGTTATATTTATCTAAGTACTCCATCCAATGTACTGTCACATGTTCAAGTCTTATTGAGTAAAATCATATTTGACAGACTTGTGATCCAAAAACACCTCAAACTTCTCACCATACAAGTAGTGTCGCCAATACTTGAATGCAAACACTACTGTACCAAGTTCTAAGTCATGAGTAGGATAGTTTTGTTTGTGAACCTACAACTGTCTTGAAGAATATGCAACCACTCTCTTATTTTGCATCAACACGTATCCAAACCTTCATTCGAAATATTGCAAATACATTGTATAATCGATACCCTACTCTGGAATAATAAGAATAGGAGCCGAGGTTAACAATGGTTCCAGATGATGAAAATATTCTTTGCATTTTGAGTTCCACTCAAATTTAACACCTTTGTAAGTAAGCCTAGTCATAGGAGCCACCAAATGCAAAATGTGTTGAATGAAATGACGATAATATCCTGCGAGCCCAAGAAACTATGAATCTTGAAAATAGATTTAGGTTGTTCCTACTCGGTAACATCCTCGATTTTAGAAGGATCCACCAAAACACCATCAACCGAAGGTGAATAAAATAGAATATCATCAATGAGGAACCACTATGAAACGATTGAGATAAGTTTGGGAAATATGATTAATTAAGTTTATAAATGCTGCTGGGGCATTCGTAAGACCGAATAGCATAACAAGAATCTCTTAATGCCCATAATGATACTAAATACAATTTTTGGATTATCTTCTATCTGAACATGCAAATGGTGATAACCTAAACACAAATCAATTTTAGAAAAGAATCTCAAACCTCACAACTAATCAAAAAGGTCGTCAATCCTTGATGATGGATATTTGTTCTTGATAGTTACTCGATTCAGCTTACTGTAATTAATACACATCTACATCGAACCATCCTTCTTCTACACGAACAATTCCAGAGCACCCATAGGTGAAACACTAGGTTGAATAAAACCTTTCTTTATAATGTCGTCCAATTGCTCCTTCAACTCCACCAATTCTACCGATACCAAACAATAAACCACAATAGAAATAGGACTTGCTCCCGACACCAAGTTGATAGTAAACTCTGCTTCCTGCTCTGAAGGAAGTCCACAAAGATCATCGCGAAATATATCAGGAAACTCACAAACAATAGGAGGAAATTTCACCTCTGAAATTACCTCATCTGAAGACGTTTTCATCATCACCCTCCACTTTTCATAATCGATATTGGTATGGAAATGTGACAACCAATCTATGCCAATGATGATGTTGAGACCCAACATACCAAACACGACAAAATCATATACGAATATATAATCCATAATAATAAGCTCACAATCACAACACACGCTATTAATTCAAAAAGTATACTCTCTGGGAGTATCAATATATATGGGTACATCTAAACCCTCAACAGGTAACGCCACCATAGACACGAATTGAGTTGATATGAATGAATGAAATGAACATCTATCAAATAAAATATATGCCCAAGTAGAAAGAAATAGTAATATTCCTCAAATGATATAAGGCTCGATCACATCAAGGGCCTAAGGAAGCGCAAAAGTACTAGCTTGCTGAAATTGGCCCTGCTGAGAGTACTATGAGTGCCACCACCCTGATAACTGCCGCGAGAAGTCCCCACACCATGATTAGAAGAAGAAGAAGGTGCCACATAAGGTAGCCTCAGAGCTACCACAGAATAAGAAGACCGATAGGTCTATGAGAGCTACTAAAAGCAAAAACAATCTTGGGACACCTCATTTTCATATTGCCCTTATTGCCGCAACCGTGACAAAAGGCCTGAGGGCACGAAGCCTGAACCTGTCCGTTAGCACCAAATAGGCAACATGCTATAGGACATGAAAAATCATGAGATAAGTGTCTCTACTAACCATAATTATATCACACTAAAGCCCAAATAGTAGAACCCAAGGAATTAGACTGAGTAGGCTGAGATCGTCAATGAGAAGAAGAAGGTGAAAAAAAGGCTTCCCTCGATCTTTTCCTATTACCACCTCCACTAGAACTCGAGCCACCACCGCTACTACCACCACCACCACCACTGTAACCACTCAAATTCCTTGAACACGATCCTGGATCACAAACCGAAGAAGAACCCGAAAATTGGCTTGAAGGCCTAAAATGACGATAATTATCAATCCGCTGCTTAGTGAGTAAGCTAGCTTTGACTTTCATAGCCATACTCACACAATGCTTTTATGTCTTGTGAAGACCTGAAGCAATAGGAGTTTGAATAGAAGGTCACAAACCACTCTCAAATCGACAATACCGAAGTTTTTCCGTATAAACCAATTCTGGTGAATAATGAGATAGACTCGTGAACTTAAGTTGGTACTCTTGAATGGTCATATTCCTTTAAATAAGATTAACTAAATCCTCTAGTTTTCTCTCTTAAAGTGTATCAGAAAAGAAGTCCTCCTAGAATAAATCACGTAAAACATTCTGTAAGTCGTTTCTTTAGCTCTTGGAAAGATCATTCACAACTTTCATCCCATTCAAACTTAATTCCTTTTCAAGTAAGGCTGGTTAACAGGGCCTCCAAGTGCAAAAAATCCTAAATGAATCTTCAATAGTAGGCCACCAAATTGAGGAAATCGTTGATCTCAAATACACTCTTTGGTCTTTTCCACGCTAACAACACCATAACCTTATTATCATCCACAACTACACCTTCCAATGTTACCACATGTCCTAAAAACTTAACTCGTGATAACTAGAATTTGCATTTCGAGAGTTCGCATAGAGTTTGTGTTTCCTGAGTGTTGATTCCACTATCCGCAAGTACTCTTGATGCGCTTTTTCAGTCGGTGAGTACACAAGAATATCATCCATGATCACTATCACAAACTTGTCAAGGTAGGGGCAAAAAACTCTATTAATCAAATCCATCAATGCCACTAGGGCATTTGTTAGCCTGAAAGGCAATACTAAAAACTTGTAATGTCTATGCCGCATCCTAAATTCTATTTTAGGTATATTCTATCCCTTAATTCGCAACTGGTGATACCCCATCCTTAAAACAATCTTTAAAAAACACTTTGAACCTTTCAACTGGTCCAACAAATTGTGTATTCGGGGAAGAGGATATTTGTTCTTAATTATCACTTGATTCAATTTCCTATAGTCAACACAAAGCTGCATACTTTCGTCTTTCTTTTGAACAAATAGATGCGAACTGGAGGTGGTTGGGTTCAGGCCGTCGCTGGCCTACTTCCTCCTTAAGGATTTCTACAAGGTCCTCTATTAGCAACTGGGGCACATGATGTAAACGACGGTGTCAAGATTGGCACTGGATATGCACATTGAGATTCTTGCATTTGGGCAATTTGAGTACATGTGTCCCTAGTTTTGACAATTCAGACACTAGATTTGGGGGCATTTCTTGACTAGATGTTTTGAACTTCCATACTTGAAACATCCATCATAACATTAACATTTCTACTGGACTCAACTTTGTGAGTTTTGAGTATGGGCCTCTCATGGCCTCTTGCACTTATTAGGATTCCTACTGGACTCAACTTGAGATTGATTTGAATTGAGTTCATGTCAATGTCTTTTTCCATTAAATCATATTCCACTTATGACTTCACCCATTGCACTCGACTTTACTCCTTCACCTTTTACCATCCTTATTATATGCGCTTCACGAATTTGTCACTCATTTTGTTATGCCATTTCTGACTTTTTAGCCACCTCTATAATCTCTTTATAAGTATCATGTTGGTTCAGTGCTAACTTCATTTGTAGTGAGAGACATAACCCTAATTCAAACCTTCTTACTCATAACTTCTTGGTTGAAACTATTTCAGGGGCAAACTGCGAATAAGTTTCAAATTTTTGTACATAATATTCTAGTGTATGCTTCCCATAAATCAACTCTATAAATACCCATCTCTTTTCCTCTCAATTGGTATCAGGAAAGTACTTCCCGAGAAAAATTTCTTTAAATATATCCCACGTCAAACTTTGCACATTTAAGGTCATGGCTCAACCAATCCACCATTCTTTAGCTTCATCCTTAAGGTAAAAAGGCCCAGTAGTCACCTTTATGATGTCATATTCAATTCCCATTGTCTTATACTACTACCCATTTCTCCCAACTAACGACATGCCTATGCTGCATTTCATTGACCACGAAACAATGGTATATTTAGTCCTCCCAAATTATTATATGCCTTCTCAATTAGGGCTTGCCTATTTTCGGAGTTGATCCCTGGCTCGATTCGTCATTACATTAACAATCATCTATATTATATGCTACATGGCCATATGTAACATCATCGATAAATTTCCAACCTCATTATTAGGTGGGGTGGGGTTGGGTTAGAGGTTACTACTTCTGGTCTCATGATAGGAGTTTTGCTCTCCATTCATGAAGTATCTCCTACGTTGATACTCTCATCAATTGATTCCTCACTTTGACTTTCTGAAAGTGAGGAAGGTTTATCATTTGCTGGTATAGCTTGCTATCATAGCAAGCAAGACATAAACCAGGTTTGAGGCCATCTTCTTGGGTTTGTGTTTTTTGAGTTATGTCTCTCTTCAGATATATTATATTGAGGGGCATCATCACGTCTTACTCCAAGATCTATCACTATATTCATAAACAAAATAATATCTCAAATGCCTAATATTTTATTTTTTACAATCTCGTTTTACTACTTACTCATAAGTTTGCGCTTTTCACAATGATATGTCTATGCATTCAAATATCTTCTTATCAAATTATACATAACACAATATCTCAGGCGGCGAAGTGGTTTGCTTTTGTCCATGGTTCCACCTCCATTACAAACAAACAAGGCATTCCCTATCATTCTATGACGGATTTGGAAGTCGATTTGGCTTACCACTCGAGGGCCGCTCACTCAAGGCATACAACATCACACTTACGCATTCGCATTATAATTTCATCTCAATAGTTACTTTACTTCATGCACATGATCAAGGTGTTGGGGTGCTACCACAAATACCACTAACACTCATATATGCAACTTGATATCAAATTGCCTCAATGCCTCTATATGTATGCACCCATCCCAGCTTGACTAGGTTTTCGCAACCCAATTAAATCTGATACCACACTATCATGCCTTTGGAATTCAAACACCCTGGAAATGTGAGATTTTAAAGAAAATATTATTTTATTCACCACAGGGCCGAGACCTAAAGCTATCTACTTTGTTGACCAGATGATATATGATGCAAAAGATGTGCTTTCTATTACAAACAGTTATATTACAAATATCATTTTTTATAAAATATGAGCCTTTAAGCTTTTAATAGCCAGTTTAAGGAAGACTTGTCATCTTTACAAAACACAAATTGTTTATACATTCATAATCGATTGTCATTTAATACAACTTTAGCTCCAACGGAGCTGCTCCGTCCACTACTTTGCCCTGGTTCTTGATATATCTTCTATTTCTTTTTCGTAACTGTCAGTTGATGAACAATAAGTAGACAAGATTAGTTGATGAGTAATATTTCATACGTTAATTAACATACACAAATATGCCAAATAATTCACCATAAAATTCACATATTTAACACATCTTACATACATACGACATTAGATCCTAGGTGTAATATTATATTGGGAAATATCTACACCAACCTCAAGAACCCTTGTCCTCGAGACTTTATACATAAATTTTTTAAAAAAGGATGCTCTTCTATACTTGAAGTCACATGTGTTACTTAAGCGGTACTGTGTTGAGTGCAATGTGTTTTATTTTGCAAATTTACATTTTCACAAAATGCCACATTTGTAACAAAATTCCATATATTTTAAACTTGCAATGTGGCCCACATGGCATTAATTTTAGCAAAACTCCAATAGCATAATCTACAATCTTCATTTCATGTTTCCCAATAAATATTAATGACTTTCATAAAAATACACCATGTATTAATTTTTTTATGCCACTTACTTCACGACAAGTTACATAATTTTGCTCACATTTAGATTGTATATGCGCCACATAATTTTAACGACAACGCACATCAACATTGCATACAGCCTGCACGTTAGCACGCAATAGCACACAAATAGCATAAATTAATTATTGTAGGGCCTATTTCCTGTAACTAACTCGTACCTGTGATTTTTATCACAATTATATATACTTTTAATTTGTCTTGTCGCACCCCAAAATCTGTGACCCGAGGATCGCGAGATAAAAAGAAAAGAAAGAAAGAAAAATAAAAGAAAATAAAGATTTTAAAATGTTCTATGCCATCATTATTACAATGCCTAATCATCACTATAGGGCGATACTATGCAACTATATACATCATTCACATCCGAATCTTGCAACAGTAAATACATATATAGCCTGCCTACAGATATATGTATAAGCTATTCTAAAAAGAAATAGGAAGGCCCGCGCCAATACTATATAAAAATATCTGATACAAGTGCAAACAACCATTTTACATATAAATTGCCTCAAGCTATCTGCTTGGAAAAAATGAATAATAAAAAGAAGTTACAACATGTTCTTACCCTACAATATAATATATGAGCAACAAATATGTCTAACTTCTACTTCGTCACCTCCATGCCTGCTATAGCATCAAAAAATATATATATGAGCATCTAAGGATGCTCAAAGCTCACCTTCGTGCCTACAAAACTATGCATATAATAAAGAAGAAAAATGAAATAGTCAGATGATAAACATCAAGACATAATAGAGTTTGAGTGTTATGCGATATGAATAAGCATGTTATTCTAAATCAAATAATGTATCAAATTAAGCATACTTCAACAATAGTAAATAGTAAATAATGCTAATGAATACCGATATGAATAACAATGTAGCACACCATAACTATGCCCATGATAATCAAAACTCACCAACACTATGACTATGCAAAAGACAATAAAGACTCGCCTCGTCTCGCCTCGCCTCGCTTACTCGAACTAAAAAATTTAGGACTAGTATTTGTCGTTTTGTAAAATGACGCTAGAATCCGTCTGCCAATCGTGATGCCAATCCTACCCTTCATTGATCTGTTTGCCAAACGTAATGTCCGTCAATGGTAAAATTTCTGATCAAGTTTCCTGTCTTTCATGGTAAGGTTGTAGGTCTCATTACTTCCTGTTGTTTGTAAAATAATACTTTTTGTCCCGAAAATAAAGGAAAAGACTACTCAATTCCTAACTCTACTCATACCATTGCATATATTTCGCCTACACATGTTAATGCCTAAATCTCTCCTATGCATGCTAATGCATAAATCTCGCCTACGCATGGATAAGATAATAAACTACGACATATCATGATGAATTATTCTATGAACTAATTATCATGTAAAAATTATCATATCAATTATGCTATACATAATTTCATACATTAAGCAATCAACTCCCCCACACATTTAACCATACATTCCTATATACTATAGATTCTCCATTTTATATTAAGCTTATACTCTGTTGTACCTCGCCAATGCACCGAGTAGTCACCGAAAGGCTAACATCAAATTCCCCCAAATAACCCCCATCTTGTTTGAACCGAATTTCTCTAGCACGCCACTCGAATCACTCCGCTCTTATTATATAAGATATTCCACAAGACGTAAGATTGAAATTTGGCAAATTTGTCTCAATGACTAACTCAACATGGAAGTCAAGAAATAAAAAATGAGAATGGAATTCAATGAAATTAGCTTAACAAGTAGACTTTGCAATTGCGATAAAGAAGTGCTGAAGTTCAAAGCCAACCAAATGTCGATACTAGATGAAATCGCTCCACCTTTGCCAAGCTTCAACTTTGCCTTTCATCTCAAGAAATGATCTAGAAGATGAATATGGATCGTCACAAACCTAGGCAAGAAAATGAGGGGATAAGGAATAAGAATATCAAAGAAAATTTCACATATAAGAAGTGCACGAAATTTGATGTAAATCAAATGAAAGAGACAAAAGAAAAATGTATGTTAAAATGTTCAACTTGCTACAAGAATGAAGAATCTCCGCTTTTTAATTGTATCCGAGTACTAAGGCTATATGATTTGAAGCCTTAAAAGTTGAAGAAATTGAGAGCCCCACACCCTCTTTCTCTATCTCCTTTTCAGATTAGGGGAAATAATGAGGGAGACAAGATAGGACAAATGATTGAAAAGTATTTTTTCATATGTTGAGACATCCAATGCCACTGAGTCGACTGTCCGATAGTGGTTCGGCGATGGACAACCCATCGGACGGCCTCCGGACACAGGGAAAACACTTAGAAAAATTTCCAACTTTTTTCCAAGAAGAAAAGTTTTGGAGGGGTTCATCCGACGACTTGTCCAATGCCTCATACCCGTTGGACACCCTCCGGACATGCCAGAAGCTACTACATTTGACTCAGTGTCCCAATCACCATTATTCAATTTAATGAATAAGATGACTTTTAAAAGCATCCCGCCTATGATAATACACTGTATTATCACAATAATAAACATAGTCGCCATGCCACATGTTTGCCAACGCCTCTAAATAATTGCTTACCATATAATGCATGCCAACAATAATATGATGATAGAATTAATAATATCATTAAAGCAAAAAAAATTCATTCGAATTTTTTCCGGGACATTACACTACGTCACTATGGAGCTTGACAACTATCCAAGGCGTCTCAACATACATGATCTAGCAATTTCAATTACGACAATCTCTTTATAGTCATATTAATATCTACAACGTACTAGCTATGCTTTACCCCAGTTTCCGCTCAACATAAACCTTTACCTCTCATCTTTCATAACCTTTTTCTAAACATCACCAATATATCATCTTCATACACATTCATCATTCTATTTCAATCCACTCTTCACACTACTACTCTACGTCTTGCATCCAAATTTACTACCAAATATCAAGACTTCATAGGTTTAAACAACTCCCACTCGATATACTAAATACTATTTATCTATTTTACACTTCTTATTTCCCTATTGGCTATCCTTAGAATACTAACTCCGCATATATACCCACCCTTCCATCTTATGTCTCTAAAGTTTCAACACTTTTTCATTACTCCTTATACTCTTTCACATCCATTAAATTCCTCGATTTTGCACATTTTGGTAGTTTTTTAGTTCCGGTAACTTTAATGATTCAACATCTAACCAAATGTCTCAAAAGTCCTTACATGACATGCAGTTCCATAACTTTTATATGGTCCTCACCTATATAGAGTCTTGCAACCAAACTCATCATACTATACACTATGTCCCCTTAGTTACTTGAATCTATCAACACAATCATCTCCATATACTCAATGTATTCCTCTTACTACCCCGCACTTCCCACCCGTCTCTTCAATTCTCATCGCTAGTTAACTTGTTAATCCAACTACCTCTAATTCATGTTCTACACCCAAACAATTGCCTAATGCAATCCCACCAATCATTATAAAATTTTTGGAAAATATTGATTCATTCCAGATTCCAGCTTATTCATATTCTCCTATCAGAGCGATGTTCAAATCTTGAAACCGCCTCTTAACCTCGTCAACATGGCTTTGTACTTATTACAATATTGACAATCAAAAGCTCTACATGTCTACCTCCTCAACCCCTTCCCATCTTAACATCACAATCATCTATTGTTTCACACAAGCACACCTAAACTGTTCTATATAACTACTTCCACAATAGCTAATAAGCTCATACATGTGCCTTTCCCTTCTATTGCAATCATGCCCCAATTGTAATTGTTACTCTCTGATGTACATACAACTTTCAATTATCAATCTTACATCAACATTCCATCCATTAACAACACCCACAAAAGTACAACTCAAAATAAACTCAATGCTCTAATATAATACCACGTCCATCAATCCACCACGACCAACTCGACTAGCATATCGACCACAACATCCTATACATGTTATATCTAAATTCAACAGTCAATCGAAACTACAAAATCCAATAATTGCAAACTCTATCTAGTCCAATTCTCGACCATTGGAACGTCCACAAGTTATATCACTCTATTCACATCTCAATCTTCAAAGTAAAATATCTCAAAATAGTTTCTACTATGTTCTGGACTATCTATGGATCTTCTAGAATTCTCAACTCCACTAAATTTCCTACTCATTCCTTAGCATCTTAACTACATAACTCAATGTAAACTTTGTTTTCCTCCAATTTTAGTTCAGTACCCCCCACAACTATACATAATAATCAAAGAACCTTATCGTCACTAAAGAAACAATGTTCTGGGTAACTTCTACACTTAACATAAGTTCTATCATACCAATACCTTCATATACGAACATACTCCTAACCAAGCATGTTACCAACTCTACACAGTATCCTTAACCCATCTAATTCTAATTCATCTCTTTCACTTCTCATCTTGGTTCACCAACTCCACTTTCAGTACTCAAATAACCATTTACTACACGACAAAATAGTTGGGTCAACATTCAAAGATCCCAAGCGTTTAACAATTAATTGATTCTTACCTGCTCATAGAATTTATAAAACTCTGCTATTTTCCTGATATAACTCGTAGCTTAGTCATCACTACATCCTCTTTTACTCCTAGTGTCCTTAATAAAAAGGTTTAGTTTTTTTTCCCAATCTAATCCAGTATACACATTCACAACTCACACTTGCCACCATGTCTTGTACTCAGGAAATTGTCTCTTCTGGAATACAGTTTTCTCATACTTTGTATCTTATATACCGAATACTACCGCCAAGTTGCTCACGTAGAGTCTGTTACTATGGTCAAGTCTTGTAGGCATATTTTTCTTAGGGCGCGGTCCGATAGCAATACACTAAACACGTACACATCTTTTTCTTCGAGATATTTAGCTACTATACTCTATAATTAGTGCATATACATAGCCCACACTATACCCTTTATCAAAAACAAAATCCTCCAATATCAATCTCATGTTCACATTAAGTTATGTAGGAAAATGTAGGATGATCAAAATGCACGACAATTAGTTAGGTAACTTAGTCCACAGGCAAAGCTCCATAGTGGGCGGACAAGGCATCCCCTGCCAAGCTAGGGTGGACCTAATATGTCGACCTTTGTCTATAACTTATTGCCCTTTTTTCATGGAAAAATATTTTTCGAAAAAGAATGTGACTTATAGACTGAAGCACTCAAAAACACACAAAGCACATAAGTACACATAAGGCATCCAAGTCCCTAAATGCCTACCCAAATCTAGATGCAGCTAACTCGAAAATACCTAACCCCACACCCAACAATTCCCTAGGTAGTTTGTAAAACAACGTTCTAATACGAACTTGTAATGCCCCAAAATTTCACATCATATCCCGAGCACGTTACTCAAACATCACACATAATGGAAATAAATAAATCTTAAATAACAACATTTTCAACATCTTATTTAACATCTTCTTGGGCTAAAAATAGCTTGCCCAATTTATTCGAAAATACCACAAAAATCTCAAAATAAATTATCATCTTAGCTCGATAACCTACAACTTGAAAAGAAAAACAAATAACCTTATTCTAAAAAAAAAAGAAATAACACAATTCCATTACCCGAGTGAGTTTCAATACAACTTCTAACCCTGAAAATATGATCCACCAATAAATATACCTACTTGGGGTAAAACACAAGGCAAAATAACCCAAACAGGCAGTAAGTCTTACTAAATATACGAGCTTAGAACCTCAAGCAATTATGCTACACACAATTATATATTTACACTTCTCAACATTAAACATCGTATGCATACTATGCAATATAATAACCATATGTCACATGCTCATCATGCTCAGTTATCTAATTCTCAAATTTCACAGTTATTACACATTTTAAAACACACCATGGGGCATACCATCTTTCCATAACATTATGCATAAGGATTTTAAAGTATCACGAAATAGGACCATTCTACGAAACCCTATTTTCCATATTAGAGGGCCATTTCACGACTATCACGCCCCAATTTTCCTAGAGAATCCGGAGCAAGCCCCGAACCTGCTAAAAATATCGGAGGGTGAGTGTATTCCCTTTTTAAGTAAAAGAGATCAAAAATTTTAATTATGATTTTGAAAATAAATTAGGGAATCCACAATATACCCTACTTTCCCATCTCATCTCAACATCATACATCATCAGAGTGCTCAATAAAATCATAATAGCGAAAGACAGAAATAAATGCAAACTACCACGTATATAGAAAACAACTGAGCTAGCTGCTCCAAATCATCTACTAGGGAATATTATATTTTGTTCTTGCTCCTAATATGATATTATCACTAAAAAAACAACAATAGACTGTAATATTTAAGTCCCTCGAGCCCCAAAATATACAACACGGTATTATCTCGCAAAAAATACAAAATATACATCCCACTACCTCAAAATTATACATCAAAGAATAAGGCTAAAACCCAAAATATTTGTACACAAAAGAGTAGATACATCAACTTAAGTCATCCCTACTGGTGCGACTTACTAGTCCCAGTACCTGTAAAAGATGTATCTAAAAAAATGACGTGTACAAGTTAGTCCCCAAAATACGATGCTACATGTAATGATGGGAATTACTTACAAGTGTAATATACATGCCTCAATATGATCGTAAGTAAATGCAATGCAACTCACTACAATGCAATGCCCACAAGAAACTTACTCATGAACCAACACATGCCCACACACACACATGACTTACCCACACAGATCATGTAAGTACTCACTACCCCACAACCTCACTATAAAAATGGGACATGTGTCACCACACTGTGTATGCCTCACGTTCTACTACGTATGGTCGGAATTACCTCATATTCCATCTCTTAGGGTTGGAATTGCCTCACATTCCACCTCTTAGGGTCGGAATTACCTTACTTATGTAAAGGTTGACACGGTCATAAAAAGAAAGAGTAAAAAACTCAAAGCCCCACGATGTATGCAACTCACGCAT
>MKEJ01020202.1:0-11579 GCA_001753735.1 Embelia ribes
GATTATGGATCTGGTTTGGTGGTTTTATGAGTTTGGAGATTGGTAACACATTCGCAACTCCGGGTTCCAGGTGCTTGGGATTCGGGGGCGCGACAAAAACCCACATTGAAGAATTTTGGTAGTTGTCTTTTTGGCGGAGAAATGGCCTCCACAAGCGGCCGAGTGGCAAAATTTCTATAACACTTTGGAATTCTTCATCCGGAATGCATCGTCGGATGATTTGATCTAGACAATACTTATAGAGATAAGGCTCATCCCAATAGAAATTTTGTACAATTCTCAAGAATTTATTCTTGTCTAAAGTGGTCTAAGAGGATGGAATTTCACTCGTAACTAAAAAATTGGCTAGGTTGGCATACCATGAAAGTAAGTTAAATTCAAGAAGAAAGAATTGTTCATCGAGAAAATTCTCATTGATAGGCAGATCTTGATCCTTGTATGGTTGGCTATGAAATCTTGAAAGATGATCCGCTACCACATTCTCAACATCTCTGTTGTCTTTGATCTCAATATCAAATTCTTTCAAAAGTAAGATCCATCTTAACAACCGAGCCTTAGCATCATTAAGATCCATCTTAACAACCGAGCCTTAACATCTTGCTTAATAAGAAGGTACTTGAGGACCGAATGATCTGTGAAGATAGTAACATGTGAACCTATCAAGTAAGATCGGAACTTATCAAAAGTGAACACAATTTTTAGCATTTCCTTCTCAGTGTTAGTATAGTTCAACTGGTCATCGTTGCGAGTTCTACTTGCGTAGTATACAATATGAGATTTCTTCTCCTTTCGGTACCCAAGAACTGCTCTTATGGTGTAATCACTAACATCGCACATAAGCTCAAAAGGAAGAGACCAATTGGAAGATTACATTATAAGTATGAAAATCAACAATGCTTTTAGCTTATCAAATTCTTCTTAATATTTCAGTGTCTACTCAAAGAGAACATCCACAGATAAGAGATGGCACAATGGTCGAGTAATCAAGCTAAAAGATTGGATAAATCACCTATAGAATTTGCATGTCCTAGAAATGATCGAATATTTTGATTGTCTTTGGAGGCGGAAATTTCTCGATAAATGCCACTTTGGATTTATCAACTTTAATTCCTTTAGAAGAAACAACATGGCCTAAGATAATACCTCGAGTGACCATGAATGGCCCTTTTCCCAAATTAAGTACCAAATTGGTCTCTTCACACCAAGCAAAAACAAGATCAAAATTGTGAAGACATTCCGAAAATGTATCTCCATAAACTGAGAAGTCATCCATAAAGGCTTCGAGAATTTGTTTCAACTATATCGCTAAAAATGCTTATCATGCACCTTTAAAAGATGACCCACACATTTCATAACCCAAAGGGCATACGACGGTAAGAAAATGTCCCGAATGGACAAGTAAAGGTCGTTTTCTCTTGGTCTTCATGGGCTATCTCAAGTTAATTATAGCCGGAATAGCCATAAATTGTATTTTTCAAGAAAATGGTTTTCAAGTATATAAATCAATTAAAATACCTTGGGAATGCCATCATAGCATGATCATAACTATGACCGAGGGTTTCAAAAGACTTGCATAGGTATAAAATCCAATTACTTTCCAAAAATATGATTTATTACAATGGCATATACATAATATATTGTCTAAATTTATAATTACAACACATAGTAGATTAAAACTCTACAATTAACATGTTAGGTATTTATTTAAGTCATATTATCATCATCAACGATTGCTAAACCAAATAAAACTTAGCTACTCATAATTAAAATGAAATAAACAAGAAAAACATGAATAAAAGGACTAAATATAATTTTAGAAACTAAAATGACAATGATATGTAAAAATTAACAATAGTGAGCAAATAATCATAAAATATGAATGACAACTAATTAATAACTAAAACATATATATAAATTAAGTTGAACAACTATTTTTTAACAACTAAATTTAGAGATTAAATTTAGAAAGTAGCAAAAATTAAATAACCTAACTTGCAAAATATTTCTATAACTTGTACTCAACTAAAAAGTACTTAGAACATGCATAACTATGGTTTTTGCAAGAAAACAACAACTAACTTAACAATACAATTTAGAGATTAAATTTAGAAATTAAAAACAATAAAGAAAACAACTCGCAAACTATGAACATGAATAAGAAAATGGAAGGGAATGAGCATACCCTTAGCTTGATTCCAAAAACTTCAATCAAACTTGATATAAATTAATGAAAAACAACAAGAATATTAAGAATTTTTTGTTCTCTTCTCTTAGAATGAGTAGTGTTACATTCTTATATTTAAGATTGAACCAAAAAGTTGCTTAAATAGTGTAAAAATTCACCTAATATTAATAAATTATATTGTTACAACAATCATACTGCCGAAAATGTGCTGGAAACTAGAAAAACAAGCTCCAACAACTCCCTTAATCAGTGTCCACCCATGATTTGAAGCTGGCCATTATCTGTGTGAACCGTTCGAACGATAATCCCTAAAGTTTGATTATTTGGACTATTTCATGCCTTAGTCAATTTCTGATTTTTGTTCTTCATTTACTTGCTCTTAATTTTCTTCAAAAAAATTTTCTTGAAATTTAATTGCGCTTTTGATATGTTCTCGAGTCTTGAAGAATTTCTTCGAGACTTTTCAATACTTTCGAGCTTGAATTTGCATCTTTTCCCTACAAAATATTATTTCAAATAAGTAAACAAGAACAAAACCAACGCTATATAATATGAGGCAAAATGAAGTTAAAATAGTGTAGAAAATGTACATGAAACTATATTTTTTGTGTCTTATCATACCCCTTGCTTTTGCCCAAAACATAACACTAAGTAAGGCAACAACAAGCTGCAATATGAACAAGTGTTACAACATTAAGTCTAGAATAAATACATCAACTAAAATATTAAGCCTCAAATGAATAGCAATAAGAATGAGGCTAGGAAAGTATACATCAAAAGTAAATCTTCAAACATATATCTACACAATGTATGCACGTCCAATCTCAAAGACGACACTCGCTCACATCTGCACATGCAACACAATTTGAGGCAATATACGAAAGAAAAATGTACAAGTTAGCCCTCTAAATAACATGATAAAGGTGATGATATGTGGTACCTCAAATGTAACATGTATGCGCATGTTAGGTGTGAATATGATGAAATGCAATACCAACACACATACACCAACTACCCTCACTAACACGCTCTGCTACAACACAAATAAAGGTGGGACTAGTATCTTTTTCGCTTTCAAAATATCCTATGATCCGTCACCCATATGGTAATGCCAATCATAACCTTCATTGACCTATCTCCCGCGTGGTAACGCTAGTCAATGGTAAATCCCTACGCAGGTTTCCCGACTTTGCACTGAGCCTTCTCTTTAATTTATTTCTTACAACGATATAAAAGTCAATACTTGTCCCGAAAAGAAATCAAAAGGACTCAACCCAATGAATGTAATGCAATATATTAATCTGAAAACTTCACCTTAAATCGACAATGCTTTTCTTTCATAAATCACTCATTTCCTCACATAAAAAGGTATCGCCTTATTATGCCATACATTTAAATCATCGCTTTAAATCATTTTCAACCTTGCAATACATAGCTTTTAACAAAATCGCCAATGCAATTTACAACCTCGCTTTTCAAATTTTATTTGAAAAATACCACGCCTTTGCATGATTATATGATATATGCCTCAATAAATTATGCTCTATGTTTACACATGCTTAAATACAAAGCAATAATCGAAGTAAATTAACATAAACAACACGTAATCAAACATATAAACCAATAAGAAAGTAATACGTAAGGCACACATATAAATTCACGCTTATATTGTTATTCTATGGACTACTCGTACCTCACTTCACAATAGAAGACACCAAGACTCTACATGAGCAAACCCCCAATCATACCTTCACTTCTCCCCGTGATTTGATCTAGGAAACGAGTTTGGATCACCACGAACCTATATATAAAGATGATCTACATGCGATAAGACACAAGAAAAGCAACTTTGTTTTGACGAACATCAAATGCACAAAAACCAAAACAACAAAAATGAACAAGTCAGAAGACGAGACTTACCTCAAAAGGAAGATCTCGCAATGAGAAATCCGAATACAAACTTTTTATCCACAAACAATCTCGCTAGCTAGATGAAACTAAGCTATAAAAATCAAATCTCGAAATCATCCCCAATCACACCCTCTTTCACCACAACAACTAAAAAGGATAAGAATGGCTGAAAAAGTAGCTTTTTGACACTTAAATCAAGATAAAAAAAAGTGAAACAACATGATATATATATTGTCCGATGAGTCTGAGTTAGATGTCCGACCCCTGTCCGCCGGCGGGCACCATTTGGATAGCCATCGGACAATATAAAATCCTTCAAAAATTTTAAGGTTTGGGTGAAAATCCAATTCCTTGGGCCCCTATGTCCGGTACCTCGTCCGACAACAGGTAGACAACCGGATGCTTTGTTTTCAGCCTACATTTGTTGACTTTCAACTCTCACTTTATATATCATACATACACATACACATACACATATACATACTCCACTCATACAAATATAATATACATGTATTCATACACATGCATACACTGCACTCTTATATATACAACTCCACACTAACACTTAAACACACTTATTAGTGTTCATAAAATGCAACACTTCAACTCTATGGTATGCCACACAAATATCGCATATAAATTTCCAAGCCATATGCCATACTTATGCGACACGACAATGCCACACTTGTATGTACAAATATTACATATAATATCAACACATAAATGCAAAAAATTATCTCAAAATTTCTAGGATGTTACAAAATATCACTTATTTAAGATTTTTTTTATTTTTCTTGAAGGTCACTTAAAAAGAACAGAGGAAGTATCATTTATGATTGTGGTTTTTGGCATTAAAATGCAAGCTTCACTAGAAAATCATAAGTACAATGACAAAACTCATTTGAAGTAACGAAAATATTTTGCTACGAATTCGTTATTTAGGTTCTTAACCCTAAAAGTTAGGCTCGACCTTGGGAAATTAAAGACCCGGGGAGTGGAAAAAACATTGGACCCTTTATATAAATAAAAAAAATTCAACATTTAATCACCCAACATCAACAAGCTTTTAGTTATTACTTTATAAAGATTACACCTCATCTAAAATGATTTCTTCTTTCATTTTTATATGCAAAATCATCAATTATGCGCTCAACCTGAGTTTGTTGTTAAACTTGAAACTGATACTCTTGGAAATGCTTGATTGCTTGAGTTGAACTTTCTAGAACCCAAATTGTTACTAAATCCAACAAATGATGCCTGAAATGAAATAAAATAATAATAAGATAAGATACACAAAACCAAAAAAATATTGATAATCACAATTCTCCGAAATCCACAACTCAACACATACATATAAAATAATCCAAAATTTTCAACTATTGTTGTCTGTAAATAAGCAATCAAACCGAACAAATTAAGTTGTAATAGCCAAAAGTATTACCCTTTAGAGTGACTATATTTTTAGAAAATAAAGTATAATTCAAGACAAATTTGGAAATTAAAGTTAACCACAAGGGTTTTGTGGTTTATTAATTAAAAATCCTGAAAGGTTGGTAGTAGGGATTGAGAAACTCTGAAATCCATATTGATACAGTGAAGGCTAAGAATAGGTTGAATCAATTAGAAGTAAGTTCATCAAAAATTTGAAAATTTTTTAATACTCCTAGACACAAGTTGGCATAAAAGGGTAAAATATCATATAGTAATAAAATATTTAAAAAAAGATATAAATAGATTTTAACCTACAGAGAAGGCTGAAAAGTCAAGAAGGGGTAACTACTCAAGCAACTCAGAGAAAAAGGCAGAAAGTTTTAAGTATAAATAAATAATAACTTTTTTCAATTGTGTATCGATGGAGTGATCGAAAGTCGATGACTGGTGGGGCCTCTTCAGTTTCTCTTTTCTCCCTCTGAATTTTCCTGGAATTTTTTTAATAAATAATAAAACAAAAATTTTTAAGCCCCTTAGAATTTTTGTTATTTCTCCTCTCTTTCAATTTTTTTGAAATTTTTTTAATAAATACTCTCTCCATCTACAAATAATTGGATATCACATTTTTTTATGAAACCTTAAAATATAATAATTTAATATTTAGATATAACAAAAATATCAAGTTTACATTTTTTATTATAACATGAGGATAAATTTGATATTTTTGTTACATCCAAATGTTAAAATATTGTATTTTAAGACTTCCTTAAAAAACGTGTTGTCCAATTATTTGTGTACGGAGAGAGTAATAAAAAATATTTAGGTCGCCTAGAATTTTTGAGCCCTGCACGATTGCTCTGGCTCCCATGGGTAAGGGTTAGGTTGCTGAAGGTATTGTCATAATAGGTTTGTTGTGTCATTTTTGCACAAGTTGTAGTCACTAAGATAATTAGAACAGCGACTTTGACCATTTTTGACATTTAATTACTACTTAAATACTAGCAAATATTTAGGCAATTTGCATCAATTTCTCTTAACAGATTCTCTAAAATTAAAAAAATTTATATGTCTATATCTCCATTTTACAGAATCTCTATTCATTACACTCTGCATCAAATTATCTATCACATTCTCTATAATATTAAAATGCAATTATTTTATTTAAAAAATTCATCATGTATAATATTGTCAAAATAATTGTTTCAAATACATACTAATAAAAATATTATCATTCATTAATTTTAAATACTTATTTTTTTATATTTATTTTTCATATTTGGATAATTTTTATACAAAATTATTAAATTTATATATCAATATGGATGTCTAATCGAAGTATATTTTATAAATTTTAATACGGTGTATAGCATGCAAAAATACGATCAATTATTTTAAAGTTATAAGCTTTAAAAAAAAGAGTGGGAAGAGAAAAAATAAATAAATAATGAAAAAATAAAATAACTTTGTATGGATGTTGATTTTATATATACATGTATATAGGATTTTCCTACATATTCCCATTCAGGATTTGTCAAGTAGGAGATATGATATTAATTTTTATTTTTATAAGTTAATATTGTTTTTTTCTTTCGTGATGTCAATTTCTGAATGATGGTATGTAAGAATATCTTATATACTTGTATGTATAAAATCTCAATCTATTTTGTATTAACTACATGAAGTTAAAGAACCAACGAGGAGGAGAGAGAAAGTGAGGGAGTAGAGAGAAAATAATTTAGGTAATGGATTTTTTTCTCTATATTTAGGGAACTAATTTACAAATTTTTTATTTTAAAGAACCATTAAATAATCTGATGCATTTTGTCAGTTGGTTCTTCAAAATGGGGAAATAAGTACTTTTAGGTAATCTGAAGCAAGTGCTCTTACCAACTTTTACTGGTAAGTGTCTCCATTTGCCTTCACCATGAACTTTGATGAAACTTGTAAGTATTTTGTCCTCTCTAGAAGTCCATGCATTTCTGTGGACAACATGGATTCTTTCCCATATCTCTCTTTCCGCCTCCCTCTCCCTCTCCTTCTTCCCCTATGCCCCTTTAAAATTGTTAAGTTTAACCATGTGTTATATGAACTCCAAAGAAGCAAACATTATATATGGCCTCTTTTATGGTTTTTCTGACCAAACTTCAATAATATGTGGGTTGGATAACTGTACTTAAATAATATGTAGGTCAGATGATTGTGAGGTACTTAAATAATAGTTTAGCACATAGTTAAAAGTCTAAAGCATACTTCTAAGTATACACTTGTGTATATATTGTCATACAAAATGACAAAAAAAAACACAAGATGAAGGAGTAGGATCTATTGAATTCATCACTTTAATGGTCAACAAACGTATGTAGTATGAAGTACGTGCTATGGTGAATATTCTATCAAGCTAGGAGAGCACATATCTTATTTACTTTACAAAAATATAGTGCTAAACTTAAATAATACGTGGGTTAGATGATTGTGAGGGTACATAAATAATAGTTTAGCACATAGTCTAAAGTCTAGGGCATATTTCTAAGTATACACCTATGTGTACATTGTTATACAAAATGACAAAAAAAAAAATCACAAGATGAAGAAGTAGGGATCCATCGACTTTATCACTTTAATGGTCACCAAGCTCATGTAGTATAAAGTACATGATATGGTGAATATTCTATCCAATTAAGAGAGTGCATATCCTACTCACCTTACAAAAACTTAGTCCAGTTACTAGCCTTATTGTAGTATCTGACCCGAATTTCCCATTTACTAGCACAAATATTTGTAAGGCGACAAACTAAGATCTTGCATTCGGCTATCTTACATGGGTATGATGGAAATTGGGTAATAACCATCATCGACCTCCAAATACGGTCTCATCTTATTGTTCAAAAATAGGTTGACACTAATAAGTGTCTCATCTTTCCTCGCCACCAAGGCGCCAAAGGTGATTGCTCGTGTGAGTGAGCCAATCTAACTTGTTGACATACAATTCATGTGTATACTACAAAATGCAATATCCATACACCAATATATGATGAATAATAGAAAATGTATTATGATGCAAAATCCATACACCAATGTATGATGAATGTATTAAACTATCAAATCTCCCATATATATCAATCCAAATGATTAAGACAAATGATCAGCTAAAATTTTAGTCACAATTCAAATCCTACGAATTCTAAAAACCCCAACATGAGCTACCTAAACTTGAGTTGCCTAAGCCTCTTTAGCAATTGGTTTAATTAGGCGATCTGCCACCACGCGTGTAGTAAGAAAATGCTTTAGGATCACTTTTTCTCATGCAACCGTCTCTCTAATAAAGTGGCACTTCAAGTTGATATGTATGGTTTAACAATTATCTAATTAAGAGTCCTATACATAGGCCAAGACTGCTATGCAATCATAATGAATAGTCACACAACCCACAGAAGGGGTGATAGTTCATAGATGTAGAAGGAACCTCTTAAACCAAACAACCTCTTACACATAGTTGCTAGAGCAAGCTACAAATACTGTCTCAATTTTAGACAAAGCTATAAAAGTTTGCTTCTTTCTACTTTTAACAATGACACTTCCATTTAGTGATAAATTATATCCAAACGTGGACTTGCATTCATCAATTTTATTATCCCATTCAGCATCACTATAGATAACTATGTCCAATTGGCTTATAACACATGTAATCTGTCATTTCTTAAAGGTATCTAGAATACTTATTACTTCTTTCTAATGGACAAGTCAAGGGTTTGACTAAAATCAATCAACTAGGCTAAATGAATAATAAATATCATGTCGAACACACACCAATGCATAAATCAGGTTATCAATGGCATTGGTATAGAGGAAAAAAAACATTTATTATTTTCTTTAAGGAGTTTTGGAACACACATCGAGGTTAAAACTTTATTTCGTTACTACAAGGATCTCAATTAGTTTGCAACTGGCATCTAGAACCACTCAAGAATTTTCTTAGTATAACTCTTTAAACCAAGTAGTCTCCTTGTTCGATTCCATAGGATCTTACTCCGAGTATATTGCATACTTTACCCATGTCCTTCATCTTAAATACAAAGGACAACTAGCCTTTGGTGGCAACAATCATGTCCATATAGTTCTCAATCACTTGAAATATCATCAACGTAAAATAACATGATCAGGAACTTATTCTTGGACCATTTAAGATATACACAGTGATCTCATGCAATCGTCACGAAACCAAATTGAAAAAAAGATTTGATTAAATTGCATATATCAAAGATGTAATGATTAGCCACTAAGCTATCCTTATACCTACCAAAATATTAGACAACATTGCGTTTAACTGTGAAAACCATTTGTTTCCAATGGTTTTATGCCTGAGTAGAAAATCAACTAAATCCAATACTTTATTGACTTTTATAAACTCCATTTCATCATTCAATACTTTTATCTACTCAATTCTAGCAATGGATGAGAGAGCTTCCTAATATAATTTAGGCTCATCATCATCATCATGCAATTAAACCATGAGTGGATTTCATGCACATATACTCACAAGGATCTTTATGATTAGAGAATTCTCATTCATTGAGCGTACTACATAGAACAGAACGTTGCTCCCACTATTCCCATAAGGTTGACAAATTATTTCATCATTCTCAAGTAAAGAATACGATACAACTAAATGGGAATCATCTAACCCATAAAGATCCATATCTCTAGTCACCTCTCCTCCATTAGGAAAATCCTTTTCAATACACTGCATTTTATTACTCAATATCAATCACATTCTCATCAGATGCTCATATAGAATACTCAAAATAGCATATGAAAATGCACTTCTTCCCTTTAGGGATAAACTTCTCATGTTTACAGGAAGAAGTGTGTACCCCTTGGCTGAAAATTTTCTAAGTAAGCCCTTTTGCCTATCTATAACTAATAAGAGGTATATAAAATTAACTTAGAAGGGAATTGAATGAAGGAAGCAATCAATGAGTCATCTTCCAATATGAAATTGAAAAACATGCACCATTATTAACCGAAGCAAGTCTAACAAAGTGCATTTTTGTCTCTCTACTAAACCATTTTGCAATGGAATGACTAGAAGAGTCAACTATTAAACTACTCCTATTTTATCACAAAGTTCCTTGAACTGTTATTATAGATACTCACAATCTTTGTCAGCCAAAAGAGCCTTTATACTCTTATCAACCTGCTTCTCAACTAAAAATACATAGTGTCTAAAGCAACTTAATGTATCAGACTTATAGGAAATCAGACAAACATGACTAGAACTCGTAAAGTCATCAAAGATGTGACAAAAGATTGTGTACCATGTTTTTCCTTCACATTTATGAGCTACTAAATGTCTGAGTAAATCAATAGCAAAGAAATCGAAGATCTTTTGTTTTTGCCAAACGGTTTTCTAGTTGTCTTGCCAGTAAGACAGTTTTCACAAGTGTGCAATTGACTTTAGGGAGTAGGCCCAAACAGCCTTTTTATAGCTAAAATGAGTCATCCCATCTTGCCATACATGGTCTAATCTAGCATGCCATACAATTGAATCATCATTACATAGAAGAAGATGTATAAGTAAAAAATGTAAGGCATTATTATTACTAGAATAAACAATATGCAAACCCATTAAACCATCTGAAATATAGCCACTACCAGAAGAAATTTCACCAAGATAAATACCAATATTTTGGCCTTCAAATAAATATCATATCCTGATAAGCTAATAAAGGAAAATTGAGAATCTGACAAATCTCATAAGCATAAAGTACATCATGAAGAAGAATGGTGCAATCACCACAAATGTCAAGCATGTGGGTTCCAATGCCAAATACATTGGTGCTAGACTCGTTCTTCATGTAAACCTTTTTTATTTTAGTAGAGACCATTTGTACACTATAAATCCAAATATTTCCCTCTTTATATGGTCGGTTGTCCCAAAATCTACAACCCAAAAATGGGGAGAATAACCAACCAATGCTTGACTAGATACAAACATTTAGTACAAGAAAGGGAACAACAAATTTTCCATATTCGACTTAGTGTAATCATGAGT
>MKEJ01020208.1:0-12128 GCA_001753735.1 Embelia ribes
CCGCCGACAAGAAGAAATTCTTGCGAAATGTGCAGAACTTCAATTGGGACAAGCCTTATCTGTTCAAATACTGCCTTGACCAGATCATCCGATGTTGCATCCGAATGATGAATTTTAAAGTGTTATGCAACTTTGCCATTCGGCTGTCTGTGGTGGCCATTTCTAGGCCAAAAAGACCAATGCCAAGATTCTACAATCTAGTTTATATTGGTCGAGTATGTTCAAAGATGTTCATGTATTTTGCGCGAGTTACGATCATTGTCAACGACTAGGAAAACAAACTAAGCGAAACATGATGCCCCTCACCCAATCATTGTGATTGAGATTTTTTATTATTGGGGTATTGACTTTATGGGTCCATTTCCTAGTTCGTTTGGCTATCTATACATCCTTGTGGTGGTAGATTATGTGTCGAAGTGGGTTGAAGCTATCCCTATTCGTACAAACAACCAGAAAGTGGTGGTCAAGTTCATTTATAAACACATTTTTTCTCAACTTGGAATGCCAAGAGTTATCATTAATGATGGTGGCTTACATTTTTGCAACAAGCTCTTTGCAAATCTGATCAGAAAATATAGTATCATACATCGAGTTGGTACCCCATATCACCCACAAACAAGCGGTCAGAAAGAATTGGCAAATAGGAAGGTAAAAGGTATCCTAGAAAAAACGGTCAATCTGAACCAAAAGACTGGTTTATACAACTCATTGAAGCATTGTGGACGTACAAGACTGCTTATAAGACAATCCTGGGTATGTTACCTTACATACTTGTCTATGATAAAGCGTGTCACTTACCTATCGAAATTGAACATAAAGATTTATTAGGCCATATATAAATGTAAAGAGACAATTGATGAAGCCGGATTGCACCGTAAACTTGAATTATATGAGCTCGAAGAATTCTGGAATGATGCATTTGAGAATGCGAAAATTGCCAAGTCTAAGATGAAAATCTGGCATGGCAAACATATTTCCCGGAAAACTTTTGAGGTCGGTGATAAGGTGCTCCTTTACAACTCTCGTTTACACTTATTCCCAAGAAAGCTCAAAACACGATGGCAAGACCTGTATGTTATTTAAGAAGTCAGCCATTATGGGACTTGTATCATTCTTAATTCCCGCAAGAATGTGTAATTCAAAGTGAATGGGTTTCGTCTGAAGCCCTATTATGAAAATTTCAATGGTACTCGGGAAGAAATGGATCTTTTAGATCCATCTTACCCCAAGTAATTTTTTCTAAGGGGATCCTATCTTGTACATAGCGTGTATATTTCGATTCTTTCTTTTCCTACTTTTTGCTTTTTGTTCATTATATTTTTTGGGTTTGTTTACCTCTAGACTCTATTCTTGAGTTGAAACATAGGGAACTATGTTCATTTTAAGTTGGGAGGTATACACGCCTTCAATTTGAAAAATTCTTAAAAAATGCCAAAAAAATATTTCAATATTTGACCTCATTATCTTGAGCCAAATATATATATATAATTAAAAATAATTTAATAAAATGCCAATATGGATTAATGACGTAGTTACTGGTATAGTAAGTGGCTGAAATTAATTCCTTAGAGCAGGAACACGTTGTCCCGTATAGAAATTGTCACCCAGAGAGAGAGAGTAGAATACTAATATTGGAGGGAGGGGCAGCTGAATTTTTTGCTAATTTCTCCCCCCTTTTTTTATTGCCGTCCTCCCAATAGCTTGCTGTCCAATTATTATTATTATTATTTTTTTTTTTTTCAATAATCAATTATTTTTCTATTCTCAAGTTTATTGTATTGTGTCTACTTTTTGAAATTACTTTCTCTGCCTGGTATAGGATCAAATCAATTAAAGCTTTCAAGTTTACTTATGGAGTAAGCCTCATCCTCACTATAAATTGATTTATTTAAACAAAAATAAATAAATAAAACCCTTTCCTTTGTCGGTTCTATTCTATGTTAAGTCAACAGCTACTATTGTATTTCTTGATATCTATCTTGTACTCAACCAGCTGCCTTCCTTGGGTTGTGATTGTTGATGATGTCTTGTCTACCACCTGAAATAAAATTTTAAAATAAAATAAAAAATGCCTTAAGTTGTCTTTTGTTCCTTGTACCTATTTGCTTGATGCTTGCTGGATTACTCCATTTGGCTCAGCTGCACTTCTTATGCTGGAATATTCTGTTGTCTTCCCCCCACCCCCCCACCTAAAAGCTGCAACCAAACACACAATATGAGCTCATACTGATTAGTTAAAAAAATTGTTTGGTATTGTCATCTCTAACAGAGCAGACCAATGACAGGTGAGAGCACAAGTAACTAATATCAGTAAAATAATGTCTCTTGGTGATCATGCTACTACTACCAGTGCTATTGGGAAGCTACCAGATCATTTGTTGATAGAGATATTCATACGGGTTCCAACCTCCGAATGGGTTGGACTCCGTTGTATCAAGAAGCAATGGGCTCAACTCTTTCAAGATGAAAGTTTGTGGCGTGCTGCCCTTCTCAGGAATTTCCCTACGGCTGGACATGACATTAGAAGGTGGCCTGGACCTATTATCCCTCATAATTTAAGCAAAAGGTTGAATCTCGCCTTATCTCTATTACTTTATTACTTGTTTTCTGGTTAAATGTTATGTGATAGTTGTAGGGGAGAACTCCAACCTCGAAAGGAGAACATTATTCCTGCTTCGATTTACATTTTTAGTTTCAAGTCTGATTGTTAACACCCTCTTTGGTCTACAATTTCCAAATTTGAGCAGAATATTTGGTTCGTTTACATTTGTGGTAGCTTGTTGAGACTTGTGACATGTATATACTAATGTTATTCTTACGATTACTTAGGAGGTATGCTGCCTTATATATCAGTAAGAACCTATTTTCTACAAATAGCGAGTTGGATGAGATGCTGGGACATGCATATCTCTTCTTGAAGGATCAGCTTGAACTTTCTACCATGCCTCCTTCTGCTGGTATACTTCACGGGACGCTCATAGGTATGTTATGTGTGCTGCTTATTAACTGTAACTAATAGCATTAGCTGACTGAGAGAGGATAGATAGCAGGAGACACGACCTCCCCCTTACTTCAAAGAGAAGGGATAAAAAATATATGATCACTAACCCACTTGTTTGCTAGTTATGGCGTAGGCACTTCAAAATTTCAAAAGTATCAGTTTGCCCTTTCCAAAAAGAAAACTATCTAATGATTCGATTACTTCTTTCTCTAACTACTGCTTTTGCTAGTGATACATGGGATGGTTTTTTCTGTCGTGGAGAAACTCTTGGCTTTAATCGGTGATCTGATATGATAGTTGTTTGGTAGGCTTTGATTATAGATAATTATGATATTTCCCCTATGTTGTGATGCACATCTCCTTTGCAGATCAGTTCATTGCATGTGGCAAATCCCGTGATAAGGCTCACAAGCTAGCTTCACAAATCTGGGTTGCTGTTATCGACAACTTGGAGGAGAATCAACAGACTTTTATGCTACTTAAACGTCTTGCGTTAGAGGGAGATGTAAGCTACTTTTTTCACACAATTAGCACATTGGTCGAAGCGGTTTTCAACTACATGAAAGCAATTGTGCTGGCCTAATTTTTAATTTCCTCCCGCGGTTATTCCCAATAGATGGATAAGACTCCAAAGTCGGAGCAATACTAAACAGACTCCAAGGCCTACGAGGTCCTAAGTGAGAGCATATTTTCGTTATGACAAATTCATTCAATTTGGCAGGGCCAGAGCCCTTGCAACACTTTTTTTTGGGTACATTGGAGGCCATAGCCAGGTGAGAAGGTAGTTGAACCCTGGACCTCCTATTAAGGAAGTGGGGTTTTGGGCACTAGGCTAGCTAGCCCTAGTGGTTAAATCCCCCTTGCAACATTTATAGTGGATAATCTTAATGCATCGTAGTCCAAATGAAAAATGTCCGAAGGTTTACTTTTTGTATGTGTAGGGCATAGCATTAGTAAAGAACTGATCTTACAAATCTCTAATTCATTTCCTGATGGTGCATGGAAAATAAAGAACATCAAGATTTTCTTTCTCCTCTTCACTGTTTGAGAGAACAGTTACTCTAGGAGAGGGGTTCACTATATGTTTCTATGTTAATCGAAAGAATTAGCATAGGTGTGTATTCCGTTTGTGGGATAGAAGTTGTATGCACTTTTGTTTGCTTGGATGACTTGTCAGCTCATGTCCCTGGATTCATACATCGTTTAATGGCTTTCAAGTAAAAAATGAAGAGAGATACGGTGAGTCATTGAATGAGTGGGAAATGTTTGGTTACTTTTTGTTGCTTAAGAACCTTGTCTAGTGTTTTCAAGTTTTGTCTCGTTCTTCGGGTGTGTACCTGTAACTTATTTTTACATGACTCTTCTGATGCCTCCATCTTCTGATCCATGTTTCTGCAGGTATTTTTGCCATATCCGTACTCAAGATCTAAAGAGGTTGAGTGGAGGGTTTTTGAGAAGTTGTTCACAGATTTCCGTGACTGCTTTAACCAAGAGGACTATTATGATATATTGGCCTGTGCAAAGCATAAATTTCAGCCTATACCTTCCATTTGGTTGGGTTTTTAGCTTTTCCTTTCCTTTTTATGGAACTTGCAATTACCGTCCACTAATATTTGTGTATATGTGAAAAAATTATAGACTACTACAATCACTGGGGGATACCAGTTTGTATTTCGAATGGCCTTGTATCATGATAAATTCGCATGTGAAAACCTTGTTTTTTCCTCAAGTAAGATCAGTCTCTTTTGCTTCTCTTTGCTTCTTCCCATTTTGGCACACAAAGCGAAGTCAATTTTGTAAGCAATGCGAGCAAAGTATCGAATATGTATTAGGGATGCCAGTAGCGGGGGTTTGTGTCAGGACTGCTCGAACTTTTGGGCATATATTTTGCGCCTGAGACAGTCAGTATCAACATGTTATATTTCCACTCCGGTTCAATCCCGCCCATTTTTAACTTTGTGACATCAAATCCCACGGATGGCCTAATAATTTTATTGAGTCTAAACTAGTGTCCCAATTCCATTCCATCAGGTGTAAAATTTGGTTCCAGCTCTGAAAATTAAATTCCTATTTATTCACTCATACGATGAGTCACTTTAGTATTTCATTAATTCTTGTGGGTTAATATTAAAATATAGTAAGAAGCAATGTTTTAAAAATCGGTTCAGACAAGCCAATTCAACCGGTTGAACCAGGACCCAATTTAAGTTCCAAGCCGGTTTATACTGATTAGCCACCAATGATTAAAAACCAGACTTCTACATGAAAACCCCTAAACCCAGTGATTCAATCGCCGGGTTTGCAAAACCCATGCCAGTTTTTCTCTGAACCGTCCGATTCAATTGGTTTCTTTTAATTTTTTTTTTCTCCATATTTCCTAAACAACCGAGATCCTTTCATGGCAACATAAAATAGGATGGTTTTCCTTTTTTTTATGCTCTACAATTGTTGCAAGAAATAAATAATGATTAGCATTTAGTAGATGAATTAGTAGCTTGGCTATTTAGTCACAAAAAAATAATAATAATAATAAAAAAAATCTAGATTGAAAAAAAAAATTGTATAACTTCCATAATCTTAGCACATGCTATGGATTTGTATAATTTGTTATAAATAGAAACAGAATGAAGTAATTTCTATGGGCATCATTCTGTCTCCTAGTTAATTTCAGTTTCCTTCATCTTAATATAGTATGAGAAAAGCAGGCAGTGAATTTAAGAAATTGATTTCCTTATTTGCGTGCATGATTTACAAACCTATGCTCCGATTAATAAGCAGACTTTAATAGGCTGGATTCGTTATTATAAACCTTCCAAGAAATTTATTCTCCGTTATTTCAGAACTCCTTGTACCCATCATTTTATCTTTGCACTACGCTATAAAATTGGATTTAATTTATTCCATTGATACCACATTAATTACATATAACACCATACATTGAAATTACCAAAATACCCAATCTTTCAATTTCCCACCAATACTTCATCTTTTACCTCTAAACACTTTCTCTAATATATATATTTTATAAAATGCGTAAATCTTGGAAAATTACAGAGCCATACATTGGTGGGTGTTTTGAAATTACTTATTTATTCTATGGTTTGTATACCGAGCAATTAGGGTTCTGCTCACACGGTTGTGGCGATTAATGCTGTACATAATAATGAATACGCGCCTTGCTTTAATCACATTTTTCACATCACTGCTTTTGTATGAAGTGTAAATTGTAATGATACTTGGATTTCACAACATATATATATACAAATCACAAATATTAAAAAGTTTTTGGCATCATCAATCTTCGAAACTTGTCATAAGAGCATCCAGTCTTTTGTTTAGTTCTAAATGTCTTTCTTGAAAGTTATTTCTCCAACAAAAATCACTATTGGAAACTCCACACCAATCGTTGCGTAAAATTTCTTAAAATTATTGGAAAAAGCATTTCCTCCCTAATTTAAAATAGTTTTCTTGTAGTTTTAGCACAAAACAAGTAATTTTCCCACAGAAACTACTATAGCATTTCTTCTGAAATTTCTACAAATAATATTGTGGAACATTTTCGGTCCTAAGATTTTCTCATTCGCTAAGGTAATGATGATAGAAATATTGCATTTAGTCAAACTGTTATTGCCTTGAAAGCATAGCTGACAAACTATCTATCTCCCATTTCACACGTATAATATATGCTTGTGATGCATGTATGTATCTACATGTTAGCAAATCATGTCTTCTCTTTATGAATGAAGTCCAGTTTAGGAAACATGTCAAAGCTTTTGCATCCTCTCTTCTCTAATGACCCATCTAGTGAGCACGCCGGGATCATCAGCCAAAGACTTACACGACTCGGGAACAATCCCAAGATCAGAACTGATGAGCTCGTACTCCTTTAGAGCGGCCACCATTTCTGCTTCCATGGAGGCATCGTCAAAGCTGTCGATTGAGCCCATACGTAGCAGTTCAGCATAGTATTTCTCTTTTTCAGCATCGTGTTTGAAAGGTTCAATAGCAGGACCCTGTATGCACACATCATCATATTAATCGATACAAGAAAGTTAATGCAAGCAAAATTGAGCAAAAATTTTATAAAAAAAATCGGCTTATTAGGTGGACATACATGCAAGTATAGCATGATCCTTACAAGCTGATAGGGCTTGGAGAAATTTTGGTTCATAAACCAAAAAAATCTCATGCCAACCAAACCTTTAACAAAGAAAGAGTTGAAGTCCAAAGCAGCAGCAGCAGCAGCAGAAGCAATCAGATGATGCAATCATAAGAATGTCCAGAGGCATTCAAGGTGAAAATTGACGGAAACAGTTTACTAAAATACCTGGCAGAGTTCAGCATAACGCTTATATATCTCACTGTTTTCGTCCAGATCTCCAAGAAAAGAACCACCGTACCAGCCATTGGCTACTTCAACAGAGGTCATTGCCAGATAGCTGGGAAGTAAAAGAATGAATGCAAGGTTAAGTGCATATATGTCTGCATCTACAATAATATGTTCTAACTTCTTAACTCGTTTTCAGAAAAAAGAAAATAAAACAAAAGTTAAAGAACCTGAGGAACAAAATGAACCTTACCATAAGTAGGAACATTTCTCTTCTTCAGTTTTCCATTCCCTTTTCTCTGTGTGTGTGTTCATGAGTGCTTTTGCCAGATTCGTTTACGGGATCATAACCATATATTACAAATGGTTACAGATGGACTCTCTACCTTAATTTGCTGTTCCAAATTCGAAAAAGCATAACCACATTTTTTGTAATAAACAAAAGTGATGCACCGCTAAGGCACAGTTTAACCGTAAAACATACCAGATTGATTTTAAAAGGAAATCACACTACCGGGTGAGGAATTATATTTTGTAGTGTAGTAGCATATAAATACTATTCTGATTCAAAAAGAAAACATGTCCACCAAAAGTGCCCGGAAATAGCAAAAAATTAAACAACTTGGAATTTACACATTAAGCAAAGCAAATACCATGTAGCTCAAATCATCAGTTGTTAATAACAGCAGAGAAAACTGTAGAGAGCCAACCCAACTGCACAGATAAAAGTTATTTACCTTGTAAAAACATCCTCCTCTTCGTTGGTGTCACCACCAGAAGAACCAATCAAGTTAAGGTCAGAAAACCCTTCTACTCTCTTTATCTTTCGAATCCTTTCATCAAATGGTTCCTCAGACTTCTTCAGTCCAAAAAGCCAGTTTGGACACTTAAGCTGTATTTCACTGCAAAAATATCAAAGACGCTAGCTGTCTATCAGGCAGGCATGATGGCAAATAACTAGATCAAGTATAAAAACTAAATGAAAATGCAATTGAGGAGGAAGATATTTACGCTGCATCTGGTGCCACTCCACAAGTTCCGGATTTGTGATCTGATTCACTACAAAACCTTACATTCTTTATAGAGCTGCATGTTCTCTCAATTAGCTTATCAAAGGACGTAAGTTTCTTCCGTGTAAAGTCCTCATTGCAAGCAGAAATAGGAGCAAGGAACAATCTTGCACCGATATGCCTAGGTTCAGCTGTCAAATTGTAGAATGAGACTAGTTAGAAGAAATATATACATATATTATTTATTTAGTAAATAAATGAGTACAGGAAATGTGAAAAAGAAAAAATTAAATCAGATCACTGCTTGAACAAAATGAAAAATTACATTAATTAATTAAAATATATAAAAGCCGCATATTCAATCTTTAAGAACGAATTTAGAAACAGATACAGTACAATCTTAAGTATGTTCGTGTTAGTTTACGAATCTCTCAAGAAAACGAAATATGTAGAGATCAACCTCTTATCTGGGAAAAGGTCATCTCCAATCCCTGACACATGCAGATAATAATCTGAATCCAGTTCCCACAGTGCAGGTTTCCCTTTCTGTGGTTGAAAATAGCCCAAAAATCTGGTACAATTAGGGGATGCAGTTAAGCAACTTTAAGTCGTGAAACAAAAAACAAAAAATTCATAAATTTCTCAAACAAGAATAAATAAAATGAAGAAAAACATAATCAAATTGAGAAATGCATACAATCTTTACATGTGACACGTTTCAGTTAACATTTGGAAAATTATCGAGGATTACAGATTAATTGCATCTTGCTTTTCCCCGTCAGTGTAGGCATTGCTGTAGTATCGTTTGATAGACTTGAGAAATTCACTGGACTGTGTCGTTGCTTTCCACTTTCCCAGCCTTACAGGAAACACCTAGAATTTTGAATAAATATGTAGTATTACGTATCAGTAAAAGTAATCATAGCTTAGCAAGACGAATATGTCATCAAATTGTCAATAGATTGTAAAAGTTCTTCTTTACTGACAGTATTATTGAGTAATAAAAATAATCTCAATTTGGATGGAAAACCACATACTGTGTTATGAGCAGCTGAACCACCGTACTGCTGGGCAAGAGCATCACCCATGCTCTGATATAATTCCATTAATGCTGCAGCAATACTAGTATCACCATCAACTTTCGGCTCATTTGTCAAGCCCGTTGCATGAAGTTGGCGACCATAAGCATACTGTGCAACATTGGTACGATCCAGGCAATCAATGCAATTCGTGCGCAGAACTCCGCTTTGGAACTGAGGAGCAGCAACAGCACCATAACTACCTCTAGTAATTTGTCTACTACTATCAAACTCCCTCTCTTGTTTTACCACGGTATTTGACGATTCCTTACTACTACTAATTCTAGCAACATCCCCCGAACTGGTCTTCATCTCGCTAACACAAGTTGACCTAAAACACAAATATGTGAATACTATATATAATACACAATTTTTTTGGCTAATAAAAAAAAATTTACAAAATTTTTACTTGGCATTCTATTCTCTCATGCATACATATTCATTTTGTTTCACTTATTTTTGTATAAAATCATTAAAATATAAATTTATTTTCACATGCATGCGTGAAATTATATTGTACATGGGACTTTCTATTTTTCATTCAAAATCAAAACTATTTGCCCTAACTAAAAAGCTTTTTTTTTTTTTTTTTGAAATAGCAATAACCGTCTACATACATGATGCAATTACAAGCATTTATTTAAACAAGAATTAAATAATCCCCACAATCTTTTATTTTTTGTGCATTTTTTTTGGGGAAGCACTTTCTGTTGTAGGCAGACCCTACGAATGAATTGTATCATATCATATAGATGCAATTACAAGCATCTATAATCTCTAAATAATTAATAAATTAAAATTAATATAGTAGAAAAATGGTAAGCACATGAACGTATGGGCTTGTTTAGTTGCAACTTATAAGCTTTTTTGCTTGAAAGCTGGAGCGTGTTTGACTGCTCAACTTAAAAGCTTAGCTTATTTGTTATTTTGACCTAAATAAGCTGAATTTTAAGCTGAATGCATCCATTTTTTTCTTAATTAGAAATAAGCTAGTTTATTTGCTTAAAAACTGCAACCAAACAAACCCATTATTTTGTTTTCAGGATTCCACACGCCATTGTGGCGCAAGCAAATGAAGGTTAAAATTTTGCATTGAATTTTGAAAAACTAAACAATCCTTATAAATGTGTTTTGATATCTTTTCTCTCTTTCTCTCTCTCTTATATATATATATATATATATATATATCGGTAAAGTGTTATTGCAAGAAAGAGGGAGAAAAATTGAAACGGTGGTTATACCAACTGTGAGCTTGGCTGAAATATCATTGATAATGTTGTGTAATAGTGCAAGTTGTATCAATAAATATAATCTAATACTAAATTTGAAGGACTTTAATTTTTATCTTTATTGATTTAATTACGTTAGATACATCATATAACATCATATTATATGATTTTATATAACATTTTGGCATTATAAATTGTAGTCTTCACAATGTTTTTTGGGGAATGGGTTACCACGTGTCACTCTTAATTAATTATTTGATTAAATTTAAGTTGGTAGAAAAAATAATTTAATGTTTAGGTCTTTTCTAATTTTCAATAAACTCCCAAATATTAAGATGTATTTCAACTTTGTTGATCCATAATTTTTCACGAATTAAATGAGCCAACACATGTATTCACTATTTTAGAGACAAGGATAAGCAACTATTGCAATCAACTAAATTTAAAAATGCAAGAAAGTTAGAAGAATAAAAGTTTAAATAATGTTATTATCACATATATTAATCGTATATTATAAGTGGAGTCTACGCCCCAATTTCGTGCCAACTGGGATTCCAACTATAGACTTTTTGTATGCTCGCTTCCATGTATATGGGATTCTTTTTCTTTTTCATCAACTATTTCCTAGGCCTTTCAAAGAGATTTTAAGTCAATCTCCTAATATTTCTTTTAATTGCGCTATATCATGAAACATTAAAATTAATATGACGAAGTCACTTCGGCTGATCAATTTATTATAACATATAATGAAATATTTTAAAATCAAGAAGGAATCTCGAAGAACCCTTCTTCAAAAATATTTTACAAAATATTTTAGGCAATTAACAAAAAATACCAAAATAATCATTATAAGAATTATGAAATAAAATATTTCTAGATAATTAGTGCATCGCAAAGGCTTCACTAGTGAATATAATAGCTAACAGTCATGGATTATTCTTTTACTTAGGAACCATCCCAAAATTTACATGCCAAAAAATATTCTAATTAGAGATAAATAATCACTATGTAGCATCCTGGTAGGCGAAAGGTCTCTCGTTGGAGGAAAGCAGAATGAGAGCCCTTTGCTTACAAAATTATATATGGACATACAGGACATAAATCTCCCGCATTGCAGGGTTTGGAGAGGATATGATGTACGCAACCTTACCTCTATTCAGAGACCGTTCCCACTGTACGAACCCAACCTTTAGGTCGCAATGGAGACGTGCATGGCCCTAACATATAAAGCATTCAAGTTAGGGTTTTAGGCACCACTAATATCAATTTTAGAATAGACTGAACATGAAACAACTATAATATTTAGATGCCATATAAGCAACAAGCCAGCTCTTATGGGGCCATTGCTTACAAAAAATGGACGAACAACACACCATAATGGAAGTTAGAAACATTATGCCATTCAAATCTTCAGTAATCGTAACACCCGACAGCTAAAACTTCTGGGCAGATGGCTAGTCATGCCTAAACATTGGGAGTGCA
>MKEJ01020217.1:6613-19394 GCA_001753735.1 Embelia ribes
AAAAACTGATAAGTCAAACTTCTATCTGTTTTTTGATAAACAAATTATTAAATTGAAGTTTATATAAGCTGCAACCAAAATACACCCTCAATGGTTATGTTTTTAAAATACAAAATCATTTGGGTCAATATTGAAAGTGATCAAATTGGCCTACTAAGTATTCAAGGGGTTCAAATAGATGGGGAATCTGAGATCCCTTGATCCATGGCATAGTGTGTACCGTTTTCTTTTAATTCGGAGGAACTTCTCCAGTTGCTCGGGCAACTAGCTATCCTCGGATTTCACATTTGGATCCAAAAAAAGCGGTTAGTAGTGCCGGATAAAAAAAAAGAGAGAATACTATGCATATTTTATAGTCGCGAGAGACATATGATTCTAAATTTTTTTTAAAAATACTATAAATTTGATGGCGTATATTTTAAAATTTCAGTTGCACACTATGCAACCCTGGTAGGAAAAAGAAAACGATAAGTCTATACAGAACAAAAGGGCTTCATCTACCTATTCGGAAATTCTCGATTCGCCATTAATGAATAGAATTAAAAACTTATTTTAGGCGTTCCCTTTTCAAAATTTAAATGATCAGTTTCAATTTCAAATTGAAATAAAGATCTATCTCATTCAGATCCAAGTGTTGCATTATTTTTTTTTATTTTTTTTTACAAAGGAAGAAATAAGAAAAACTAGGCCGGAATAAAGTTTGGCTCAACATATCTTCCATAACAAAATCTACAATATTATTAGAGAGTTCATCCCACAGCTGAAATTCTTCTAATTGCCCCGAATTCATCTCAGCGAAAGCATCCACACTTTTGTTTCCTTCCCGATAGGTAAAATTTAAGGTCGTATTGCACTTAGTGATCATAAACTTGATGTCCTCAATGAATCCACTATAGATCAAGTTTGTAGTGCAAGTGTTGTATTCACGAAGTAACTAGTTGCACCGAGCGAGCGAGTGCATGTTCCAATCCTTTACTTACATAGTAGTGTTTAAGAATCATCAAAATGGAAAATAAATAATTGTTTTTATAGCACCACTTATTCTTCTCATACGTGACAAATTTTAAATTGTACTAGTAAGTATTATATAGCTAAATACCATATGCATAGAAAGCTAAATTTGAGGGATTAATTACTAATGTTCATAATTCTGAGAATCAGTTAGATGAAATCACTAAAAAGAAAAGTCCCCTAGTTTCAATTTCAATAATTATAGCTCCCATGTATTGCAAAAGTGATAGATTTCGTCCTCAAACTTTAAAACAAATATTTTGTTTTATCCCTTATGAGAACCTAATGTGCCACAAGAAAAAGACGATAACAACATAATGATTACAAAATAAAGAAATCAATGTTAGCCACTAGAGATAATTTTCATTATTTCAAATGACTTTGCTTTTATGGCAAGGAACAATTATGCCACTTATTTCTATATTGTGGACTATTTCCGTTATATATAACATTACATGGGCCAAATAATACATTTGGATGAAATAGTGGGCTTGTTTAGAGCTTTTAATATTTTCTTCTTCGGTACATACTAGACTACATTTTGCTGCTCAAATTTTATCTGAATTTTTTGCAGTTTTGCCTTAAAAAAATATAATTTTTGTTGAATACATACAACTTTGATGGTTTGCCACTTACACATAAAATTATTTTTTTTTTTCACTTAGTTTCTCAATTTGTTTACTTAAAAATTAAAAATTAGATAAAGTTTGATTGTTTAACTTATAAACCGATATAATTTGTTATTTTAGCATAAATGAACTAGAAACATAAAATTTTTTTAGTAAAAAATAAATTAATTTATTTTCTTAAAAATTACAACTAAACAAATCTAAAACTAAAAACCTTTCATGTACTCAGCGGACACACCCAAAGGAATCGGCCCAACTAAGAAGCCTTCTTTAATGGGCAAATGGACCATAATGCCGACCCGATCCGGCCTACTTACTCAATGAAAGCTGAATGTCCCGCCATTTCCATCTCTCTGCGGCTTCCTCCAGAGAGAGAGAGAGAGAGAGAGAGAGAGAGAGGATGGCGAGGAAGAGAGATCTCCCCCAGAGAGAGGAACCTAAGGAGGAAGAGGAGGGAGGAGGTGGGTATGAGCAGATGAGAGAGAAGAGGATGAGAGAGAACATGGAGAGGATGCACAAATTGGGGATTATGGATTTAGCTACCAAGCTCAAGAAAAAACCCTCTCCCAACAAAATCAAGAGAGACCCATCTCTGAAAAAGACCAATTTGCCCTCCTCAGATCCTCCTAGGCGCTCTTCTAGGTATATATATATATATATATATATTAAAACTCTTAGCTTTTAGGTTGGTTCCTTAGAAAAAAAATGTACGAAAAAATACAAGGTAAATGCATCACACGGATCATTTCTCATTTTATTTATCACTTTCTAGAGAGATATTTCCATACAAAATAGAAATGTGTCGCGCTAGACTTTCTGAAAAATCATTTTTATACATAAAACATATTAATATACAAAAATAATAAGCCTTAAAAAAATATTTTTTCAATGTATTGGTGTATTTGTTTTATTTTGGTACAAAAAAAATTACTTTTATGTGCATTTTTTAATTGATAAATTTACCATTCACAATTTATCTATGAAAAAAATATTTCTTTCTGACAAAATCTTTAAAACCTTGTTTAAGATTAAGGAAAATATTATGTTATTGTTTATTACAATGTAGATAATTATTCTAGTAATTTTTAATAAATTTTTAGAAATACTGGTGGTGTCAATTTTTAAAATGTGAACTTAAGAAATGGATTTTTAGAAAGTGAAATGCAGAAATTAATTGAGAGAGACTGGTGTGAATGCTTGCACTCTCTCAAGTTTCTCTAAATGCGATTCTTCTCAGTTTTTATAAATATTAGGATAAATACTACTATAGATATCTGAAAGGAGAAATGTAACGTACATGATTTTTTATTGTAATTTAAAAAAATACCAAAATATAAAACCCTAGGTAACATTAAAAAATACATAATTTTTTATATTATTGTAACATGTATAATCATTCTTGTAATTTTTAACAAATTTTATAGAAATATTGACGTGGGCATTTTCTAAAATTTTATTTCTAGTAAGAGACATGGTGTCTAGAAGTGGAGATATTGGAATTAAATGAGAAATTATGATGTGAATGCTAGAGTGTTTTTTTTTTTAATGAGAAATGAAAAGAAAATACAAGATAAACAGTTGTGGTGTTACTAAACTTGGGGGTTTGTGCCGTTGCCTCTATAGGACTTCCTATCCTAAATTTTACGGATAAAATCTTAATCAAGGTAACACTCCCATGAGTGTATCCCAAGGTTTTCTACAGTGCTCCTCTTGAACCGGAGCACTATTTTTCATCCCCATTCAATTATAATAGCCACCATTCTAGAATTTGAGGCTTTTTAGCTATGAAAATTAAAATCTAGGGGTTGAAAATAAAAACACCTGTGGGATTGCTAAAAGAGTAAAACACTATCTTCTGTTTCTCGCTAAGATTGTGATAAAAGTGAAACAAAAGGAAATAGAATTGTAAACAGTTACAGTTGAGTTGATGGGCAATTTTTAGTGTTCTTTCTATGTGTGCGAGTGTGTTGAGATTTGGTATTCCTTATTTGGAAGGACTAATGATTCATTTTTGTGCTAAGCAATGACATGAGTTAGAATTGGTATTTCATTTCAAAGTAGAACACTGATTAGGATGGGGTTTTATGAGGAAATATCGTTTGCTTACCCTTCTAACGTATGGGTGTCTTCCTGTTCATTAATTGTAATTTCATTTCAATGACACGGTGTTAAAAGGGAGTGGAAGCTGTTTTTTGTTTTTGATTGTCGAGAAAATTAAAGGAGTTAGTAGAAGGAAAAGGGTTGGTATATTGTGTTTTTAGTTACATTAATAGTTTACATTCTGCGGTATTTTAATTAATTTCAGTCTTGAAAAATGAGTGGATTAGCATTTAAAACTAGCATGGAACCAAGGATAAGGGTTGTCTTGGGGAAAATATCATTGTCAATCTTTAGTGCGCCTTCGCTGCCTGTTCTCAATATTCACACTGGTATTTTCTTGTACAGTAGTAGCATAGCTCATTAGTCATTTTATGGATTGTTTAGACTTTAGACTCTATTTTGATGGCCATTACATAGGGCCTTGTACAGGGTTCGCCACCTTAAGAAGGCGTCTTTTCATATACATGATTACTTACCAAAAATAAAAAAATATCATTGGCTCATCTCTCCCACATATTGTCAACTTTTTTTCTGCTGGTAATATTTTGTGTTTTAGTGCTACACTTCTTATAACAGCTTTTACAAAATTTCAAACATGAAATTGAGTTATGGGGTCTTGACTATTTATATTGTGTCCTACAGAAGTTTTTTGCTCGATCAAAACCTCACTGAGAAACGGTGGCGCAGAAGGGTATTAATATTGAAACCGGAACAATTTATTTTCATGCTTGTTTTGTTTTTAGGCTAGTGACTTTGGCTCCAATTTGCTATCATGAAAAGCCTATAAAGAAGGAGAAGAGCAAGGAGGTTGTGGAGATCTACATACCAGAAGGTTCGAGGCCTGAGATATACACAGAAGAAGATGAGGGCTGTTTGCGTGGTTCTAAGGAAGCTTGGACCTTGTGCGTTGACGGTTACAGTGAAGATGGGGAGCGTATATATGATCCTTACCATGGAAAGTCTTGTCACCAATGCAGGTCATCTGCTTCTTCTCTTATTTTTTGGCACAAATTAGGTCCCTCATGTGTTCAGTCTTCAAAGGTCAAATCTACAAGTACTTTCAGCTAAGTGAATACAATGAAAATGGCCAAACTCAATGGAAAACTATTCAAGTTACTTTTTCATGGTTTGTTTTGGAGAATATGAGTCAAGATCCTCTACCCTATTTTTGGACCAAAATCTTAATAAAATTAACTTCCGACAAGTATAAATGATTCTTACTACCACAACACATATTCCAAAATTGAAAAAATAATTATTTAATATTGTAATTATACAATTTTCCACATTTTCAATGAACTAGCTACGTTACGTATAAAAATGAAAACTTAAGTTACTTTGTTTCATAATATAAAATTTCCTATTTTATAGATGTGTAATAGTATTAAGAGTCATTTACAATTGTCGGAAGTTAATTTCAATAAAATTTTGGTCTAAAAATATTAACCGATCATAGAAGGAGCATGATTGAGGGGTTGGGGATCCCGACTCGGAGAATATTGCCAGTTTCTTTTTTCTATTTCTGATACATGATTAGGCATGTAAATGGACTAAACCTTTTTTCATATAATGAACGAGTAAGCCTTGGAGAAATCTTGTAATAGAGATAAGTATGGACTATGAGCACGGACACTCCCCTGCTTGGAGGGCCGTGTCTCACTTAGCTTTCAACAAAAGTTCTATTTCTATTACTCACTTTTTTATTCTAGCATACAGTCCTTGACTTTTGATTTCAGTTACAGTCCAGCCCTTCTCAGATTATTTTAAGCATTTTTGAAGAGTTGTCTCACTGAGTGGTTCGTCAATAAGCTTGGAAAGGACTTGATTGCAACAAAAAGTTAACAATTTAATTGCTTGTAAAGAGACAGTACAAATTGGATGGCGAGTAAATCTCTGTTGTAGTGTAGTTTTCATAATTTGCCATGTTTCAAATCACATAAGACTACAGTATGCGTATGCGTAAAAGAGTTTGCAATTAAGAGTTATATATATTTAGGATGTTACTCGACATGGTGAATGTTTGTAAGTTATGTATAAAACTGACTCCAATATATGAGACAAATTGCATGTAAAGTGTTTAATGTTGTATTATGACATTGAAATTTACTTTAATCTATCTGGAACTTCTATTAATTTCGAAATATCAAAACTATTGATTTGTCTCTCTATGATGCTTATAGTTCATAGAGATAGAAAAATGTGTTGCAACTGCCTGTTTCTAGGCTTAAATGGTGGTGATCGGGATTTTATCGTAGATTCTTGAAGCCAAAGGTTTATAATGCAGATTTTTCTTTGTCAAATTCTGATTTATTATTATTCTTATTATTTTTTCATATATGTGTATAAGAATCAATAAAATAGTGATATTCTCTGCAAGAAGATTAAGTTGGTATAAGCTTGTACACTGAAAAATGTAGTAGAGTATCAGCTTAATCTTTTGACAAAGTGGTATACTTGTAGAAGTTGTCATTTTCCAAGGGTATAATCATAAACAGATGCCATGCAAATGTTGGTTCATTTATATTACTGGGAAGTTCTTTCATATATAACACGACTTTTGAAGTTTCCATGCTTACCTTTTAGCTCCTCCAGTTGTGCAGAGCTAAGATTGGAAAAATAGGGGTGGCTGGACGCCGTAGAAATCTTTATGGGGGCTGAAAAATTATTAGGGAAGAGAGCGGGGACAGGAAGGTGGGGCTAAAGCCACATAAATTTATTTATTTATTTATTTTTACTCTAGAATATAGGGGATTTTGTGGAATTCTCATAACCATGGGGGTGGCTAGCCCCGCAAGCAAACATTTGGCTTTGTTTCTGTCTAGTTGCTTTTTCCAATTCTTCCAGCCTTCTTCTTTGCTATTTCACGTATTCCTACATATAATAAATTAAATGCATCGGATCCGTCCCCCCCAACCCTTTTTGTATTAGATGAATGTTTCTTGTAGCGTAAATTTTACATCTTTAAGCTGTAAGGAGCACTTCTCTTTGTTCTCATGCCCAAACTTTAAAGTTGATAATGAACGTTCTATTTCTTATGATGTTTATTTTTCATATCATCACAAAATTTCAATGAAATGCATTGGTCCCGTGCGCAACCGTCACTTTTCTCGAATTATTCCTTCATGTATCAAACTAGGTGTTAAAGTTACTCCACTTGCTTTTGTTTCCTGTGTGTTATTTGAGTAGTAGATGCTCATGTTTTTTGTTTTAGCTCTTTCAGTTGTTTTTCTCGCTCTCCTCTTTTTCTATATTTTCTCTATATAGGGCTTGTTTGATTGCAACTTATAAGCTCCGGCTTATCAGTTTTTTTGCTTAAAAGTTGGACGGTGTTTGGCCGTTCAGCTTTTAAGCTGACCTTATTTGTTGTTTTGTCCTAAATAAGTTGAAAGTTTTAAGCTAGATGCATCCAACTTTTCTCTTTGATAAAAATTAATTGGTTTTTGTGCTTAAAAGTTGCAACCAAATGAACCCTATAATGTCACATTATGGGGGTTATTCTTCAATTATTTCTTGGTTGAGCAAAATTAGAAACATGTTTCTTTTCTTAGTAAAAGTGATGTACAATGAGTCAAATTTTGACTTTTTGCAGGCAGAAAACACTAGGTCACCGAACCAGATGCATCAAATGTAAGTCGGTGCAAGGGCAGTTTTGTGGAGATTGTTTGTACACAAGGTAAAGTGAATATCTATTTCAAATCAAAATATGTGAAGGAAACAAATTATCCTCCTCTTTCATCAAACCTTGATATTTTACAGATGTTCTTTTATTGGCTAAAAATACCAATCTTCAGGTAAAAATTAGTTTGCAACGTAAAGTTGTATCCACAGCACGGGAAATTTTGGTTTCCTTTCTCGTATGTGATTACTTCATTTTCCCTTCAATGTAGGTGTATATAAATGGGAAATTTATGTATTTTGATGGAAACATGAAATGGAGAATTATTGTGAAACTTTGTACTGTATCTAAGATAATAATGATCTTGTTGCGATTTTGATTTTTTTTAGTTATTTTGATTTTTTGAAACGTGATATACTGCATGAAACAAACTTGCAATTTCAAGAACATATAATTATTGAAGATAGCCATCCTTGTACATAAACAATGCAATTTGGGCAATCTGTCAATGGTTAGAGATGAATTGTATAATCTGCTAACTACTGAAGATCATAGGCGGATCAAGGAGGGGGGCAGGGAGGTCAACCTCCAAAATTTCTCTGAAATACCCACTGAAAAATTTTAAATTTTGGATTCTGCCTTACGCAGCCCTCTTGAAAAAAAAAAATTTCTTCATATATATATAACTCTTTATATAGCTTAAGTGGCATTGGCCTCCCTAACCGGGAATCCTGGGTTAGCCACCGGTGGTGATGATAGTATATTTATACAGTTGACTGGCTATTGCAGATATGGGGAGAATGTTTTGGAAGCAAATCAAAACCCTGAATGGATTTGCCCTGTATGTAGAGGAATTTGCAATTGCAGTCGTTGCCGACGAGTTAAAGGATGGGCGCCCACTGGCCAGCTCTATACCAAGGTAAAAACACGTACTAAAATTAATTTCAAATTATGACACTCCACCAGTTGCTTTGAGACATTTTCATACACTGGATTTTGTTATTCGAAATTATTTGTTTGATATAATACCAAATCCTATTTCTTGTGAAATGAGAAACACTGGGAAGCTTATTTAGCAGATTAGTGCTAAAAATATTCTTTTGAGAATTAATGCAAACCTAGAAAAGATATATGCTCACTTTTCGGGTTAAAACAAATGGTGAAAACATCGCCATTTTCTTATTCCTATATGCTCACTTTTCAGGTTAAAAAACTGGGGTTCAAATCGGTAGCCCATTATCTTATCATGACACGTCGACCTGATGCAAACCTAGAAAAGCTAGACGCTGAACTCGTGGCTCTTGACTCTGATACTAGCCCTGGAGAAGTCCCAAAGCCTCAACCCGTGCTCAAAGATGACATGGCAAAGTATTCAGATGATGATTATAATGAAGAAGCCACAGATGACAATCTCGGTTCTGATTCTGATCCCGATTCTGCAGATGCTGATAATGACGATTAATCTGCAGGTTTGCTTGTTAACCACCTTTGTTTCTATTTTTGCTGGGGTTAGTGTGTTGTTAAAGGGGAAGGACCTTTGTTGTCTGAGAAGTAGCTAATGATGGTGTATGTATAAATGCAACCATGAATTAACCTTTTGTAAAAGCACTAGTGTTTTGAGACAGTATCAATGTATATACATATGTGTGCGCTTTTGTTGGATAAGTTTGAGTACTATATTTTCATTCATCGCCTCTTACGAAAATCAGAGTAGTGAGCAGCTCACGAGCTAGTTGTTAGGGCTTAATTTTAGACCTTGCAATAGGCCTAAAATGATTATGCTGGCTCGATTTGACTGCCCGAGTTTCATTTTGAATCAATTCCCTTCTTCTGATGAATAATCTGTTGAAAATCTATCATCACACTGAATTTATATTATTTCTTTTGAAAAACAAAAAATCCAACAGCAGTTCGTCTTGTACATATCTCTGTATCCGTTCGTAATAGCCTAGTACCGAGAGATATAATTATTCAAGCTTACGGTAAATTGTCAAACGGGCGAGTGATGCTATCACGGAAATTGGAGTACAATGCAAAGAGAGAGTACTGTCGAAGATTCGCCACCTCATACCACGAGTTGAGCACGTTATCACTCTTATCTGTGCCCGAAAATGCTATCTGTATGCCCAAATTGCACTCCACGGGTCCACCGTTGCTTTTACACTGCGAAACTGGTAGCGCGCAATCTTGCTTATTTAGGCATACTGATTTGCCCGTGCACGAAGAACACCCAAACTTTTTCCAATACAGATTTTGAAGAGTACCCTTTTGAAATTCGAGGACCTGTTGCAACGTAATATGTAAACATAATTATATTAATCTTAGCTTTTGTATTTTTTTTTTCAACGTTAAAATGGTTAACCGAATGATTGATCTTACCAAAGTAAAACTGGTTATGATATGAGCATTGTCGGCGACGAAAACAGGCATTGATCTTGCGGCTAGTTTCCTTCCCGCAAATGCGACCATGTAGCCGCCAGCCGTACTCTACATACGAAAATAATCAAAATTAAGATATTGTAATGATAGCTCAGTGTTTGGTACATTTGGGTGTTTTAGCTCGTAAAATCCGAATCAGTAACAAAAAGTATGTCGAAAAAGGGCTTCATCGATCATATTTTACGTGCATTTTCATTGAATTGCCACTGTTTTAGTACACTCGAGTCATAATTAGAACTTGCTTGATGGTTCATTCGTTTTTTTTGTTGGGAAAAAAATAAAATTAAATGTTGAAAGCTTCGGTCGCATATTCATCTGAATAATTATTCTCACCTACAAATTCGGGATTTCGTAGATTCATGAATGAATGGTTTTTAGAAAATACTTTCTTAAGACCATTTAATCTGATACAATTTACGGCCCCATAAATTTAGTAGAAACATAAATAAAAAAAAAATTATTAAGGTATGCAAAAAATAAACTTCTTTTGCTGTAAATTTACTTTTTCTCCAATTATCTAGGAAATATTCTTCGACCAATTTGATCCACCGCGAATATTTGATAATTTCAATTCTTTCATGAAATTATTTCAGGTTTTCGCAAAGCAATCAAGCTCTAATCGGTGTTATCCGTAGATCGAATGTATCTGAGAGTTTCTCAATAGCAACCAAAAAACTACAAGTGAAAATTACGGGTACGATTGGAAAAAAAAGAAAAAATACATACCTGATTAAATGTGGTATTGATGGTTAGAAGAGAAATCTCGTCCACTTTAGGCCGAAAAATAGCAAGTTGGGCTGTACCACTCGCTAACGAAAGCCGAGGGTCACAGGGCGAAAACTGGATATCGTTAGAGAAAAACGATTCTTTTGAAGAAAATGCCAGGCCGAACGTAAACCCGTCCATTTTTTGTATTTTTGTATCGGAACATGGATCGAATATGGGGTTTGTATCCAATCCATCGGCACAAACCATCATCAGAACAAATAACGCAATTACTAATCGCGTGGGCATGGTTAATTAATGATCTCTTCGGTTAATAACCTGGTTCCTGAATAAGAATATCATGAAAAAAAAGATTATTAATATCCCCAACGAAATAAAAAAAAAGGAAAAAAAGTTATCGATAAAAATTTTAACGGCGTAAAATAATGTCCCGAAAGCTAAGAAATTGCCGATCAAACTACCAAATGGAACGTATAGCAATTGGGAATTTAAAAGCCCACATTTCATCATTTGCCTAATTATTGAATCCTAATTATGCTCATAACAATTAATCAAACGATAAGATGATCGGGTAAATGAAAATATACTCTATTCAAAAAAAGGACAATAAAAAAATACCTAATTTTAAAAATTACCTACTAGATAAATTCCAATTGAGAGCGACAAATTTTTGAGATTAGGAAAGAATGGATACAAGTTTTATTTGATTTGAGATATATATAAATATATATATATATGCGCAAAAATACTGATTTCACCTTTTCGTTGTGTTTAAGGATTAGAAATAAAATACTTGTTTTAAAAGGCTTGTAAAAAGAGGAAAATAAATAAAATGTAGTAAGAAAAACGGTTATAAAGGCAGAGCAATTGGATCTTGTCCCCCACCAGTGCATTTACTATAATGCCCCTATTCTCAAAACGTTAATTACAATTTTCGACCTCTTACTTTTTCTTCAATCTCATTTTAGTCCATGTTCTTCAAGTTATAGCATTAAAATCCATATATGTTCTTCTTGTTAAATAGTTTCATCTCTGACCTTCAACTATCAGTTATAGGATAAATTACAGGTACAAGATAATTTTTTTAATTTTTTTTTACTAGTGTAATGGTTCAATCCAATTTTCGTTTTTATAATTGGAGTTCAAATTTGTTGGATACATCACATTTTTTCCCTAGTATGAGAAACGTTACTATTTTTTTTAAAAAAAAAAATTGCAAGCAAACGAACGCTTCAATCAAGCAACATACTTCGACATTAATCTAAAAAAGTTTTAGCATAAAAAATAAAATCTTGACATGATCAACACTAAATCACGATGGCGACAAATTTAACGTTTCATAGCTGGCATTTTTTTTACATTTCGGTGGCGAAAAATCTTATCTAACATGATTTTAAGCGATTACATAAAAGATACATATACATAGTCGCATTTCTAACACAAATTAACATGTTGCGAAAACAAGCCTTCATCATTTTCGTCCGCATGGTTCCCCAGTGGGTGGCAATTCGGTCTTTCTGTACTCTGGCTTAGTTACAAACACTTCTAAGAGGTGCACGAGGTCGCAAAATTGGACCGTTTTCTTGCCAGTCAGTTTCTGATACGTCTACTGGGCTATCATTTTTCGTTCTGTCAACTCGGGAAAACCAATTTGATAACTCGTCGTGCTTCATTTTATTGACTTCATGTTTAGGGGCCCCGAGCTTCGTCGGAAGATATATAAGAATCCAAAAACAACTCCTCTTTAGCTTTCAAAAACTGAGCTAAGCTGGAATAGGAGCCTAAGTCTGGCAATTGATCTAAAGGCCTCCAACTTCTTCTGGTTACAGTAAATATGAAATTAGTTAAATTTATTTTCTATTATAATAAAATATGTATCTAATAACACGGAAAGCAAATAATTTGAAAAGTTTTTTTTTTTTTTAGTTACTAGGTTTTGTTTTATTATTCTAGAATGCAAGTCAAATCAAATTAAGCTAATTTCTATTCTAAATTTCTAACACCACCTCTGAAATAGGATCACCATGCTCAAACTGTTGATGGTGCAAAAATTTATTAATGAGCAAAATTTACAAACCGTATACAAAAATATTACAAATTTTTGTATTTGACACCACTTATTATCTCTCTATTTCCTTCCTCTCTCTTTTCTGTTATGCTATGTTATTTGGTGTCATTCACATACCCATATTTATACTTGCAAACACACATGATTCATGCCAGTATTTTCCACGTGAAACCACGATATAGGTGTAAAATT
>MKEJ01020231.1:0-10496 GCA_001753735.1 Embelia ribes
TATAATTTCTTATTAGCGTAACTCTATATTTTTCCATTTTGTTATTGCTACAAATAAGTTAACATAACTCATTTGTCTCTAAATTTTCTCAATAAATATATACAATAATTGAGTTTATAAAAGAATGTAACTCCTAAACAAACACTCTTAATAAATTCCAAATCCCAAGTTCCTAATGTTAAACATAGCAGTAACAACTGAAATACAAACCACAAAAAACAAGTGAAATAAAATGAAGACAGAGGGGGTGCATACCTGTTAATGGGGTAACAAGCAGTAACTGCATGTTGTTCTATGGTGGTGAGAGGGAAGAGGAGAGAGAAGCCATGGTGGTGAGAGGAGGTGGAGGTGGCAGTATTACTAGGCTGGAAGGGTAGCACAAAGTGTATAAGGGTTTGAAAGAGAGAGGGCAAAAAGAATAGTGCGAACAAGAAATGAGAGAAGAAGAAAGGAGGTAGCAGCTGGAATTAAATTAAACTTTCAACATTGGTTTAAATTTCTCTGAAAAACTGTATATAAATATATGTGAGATGTAAAAAGAGAGATTACAACAACATATTTTGATGGAAAATGCTACTTGGGACTTATTTGATGACAACGTTTTTAACTCAAGTTCTTTTTTTTTAATTGATGTCCATTGGTTGCTCATCTATTAAGTGCATTTTTTTTAATCCTAAAAGGTTATGCATCTAGTTTATTTTCATAATCTTGAAATATTTAGTTTTCTTTTTTGCTTAAAATTAACATAAAAACAAGCCTTTAGACAGGGGAAAAAATGAAATGAGTATGTTTAATGTTTATCAGTTTAATTAAACTCTTATTGCATTAGAGATTTCACATCAGCCTTTCTCAATCCCTTTTCTCTTTCTCATTCGAGAAAGGGAAAGGATAAATGGATGAGAAATATGTCAAATTTAGTCGGTCTATTTTCAGAAAGTTTTGTAGAAATGTGACAGTGACTTTCCTAAATAAAAATATTACTAAAAATATTACTATTCACTATTTCTTTATTAAAAAATAAATTTTTTCCAGCCAATATATAAATTACACACCAACATATTCGAAAAATATTTTTTTAGCAATTTTTATATTCATATATTATCAAATGAACAGAAAACTAACTTTAGAAATGCTAAAAATGACCAGTTTTTATTTTGTAAGAGAAATGAGCTACTAGAAAGTGAGATTTAGAAGAGTTGTGCATAGCTCGAGAGAGGGAATGGGAGCGATATCATGATTTGCAAACTTTATATCCTGGCTTAAAAGGCTAAAATGTTTTTGGCACCATGTTTTTAAAGGCTTTTATTTTTGTTAAAAAACATTGATACTGTTTGACAATCAGTTTTTTTTACTTAAAAAAAAAAACACTCAAGCATTCAGAGACCAACATGAAAAAATATTTTTGTTCCGCTTGCAAGAAACTAACCGTGAATGAAGTTCCAGTTTTACTGAGCACTCTAGGGATCGTCGAAAGTTTATCTTGTACCTGAATTGATTTTCAAAATAGAAATATTGTTCGCATAGCTCTATCAAAAACAATCATACAAAATTAGCAATGTGCAGAGCGCAAGCTTGTATGTATATTGTTAGGGGATCAATTAGCCCCTAGGGGTGGGCAATTTTTCGATGCACCAAATGACCAAATTGAATCGAACACGGTTTGGTTCTCAAATCAACCAAACAGTTCGGTTCGATTTTTAAACTTAAAAAAATTTGATTCATTCAGGTTATTGGTTTGGTTCACCGGTTGAAATTTAATGGTTTGGTTTAAACCGAAGAAATTACAAAATACCCTAAGATATATACTTCTCATCTAGAATGCGATGACTCTCTCTCTATCTCAGCAAACTGCGATTACTCTCTCTTTCTATCTCTCTGTCATATCCTGAATTTCAATAAATCCGAGGACGTGAACTAAAAGAAAAGAAAATAGTATAGCATCAACCAAACCAAACCATAGCCCGATATCTTGTCAAAATACATATACATCATATGCAACCAACATTTAAAGCTGTCAATATCGACAAAAATACATAATTCATAATCCAAAACGTAGCATACCGAGCTACAAGTACAAACGTCAAATCAAGCTACATGCTTGTACAAAATAAAAATAAAAGCCTGAACAAAACCTCATGCCCAAACTCTGAACACCGCTAACTTGAAAGTAGCTCAACTCTAACACTGATCCCCAGCCATAGCTATGCCTGTCACTCTAGAAAGTCCGCACCACCCTCTAATATTACAAAACCGAGCAAGTTCATGTATAAGGAAAAAATGTATGGGTCAAACTCTAAACCAAATGATAAATGAGAATCTAAAATGTATCTAATACATGTATGCACATGCAATACACCGAAAGCCCCGATGTTCCCATTTCCAACTTATACTCTTTTTCAATAACAATTATGCCTAGGAATGCATATGACTTGCAATAAAACCTAGAAGTTCCCCCACAATATGCAACATACTATACATGCAGCTACAATGCTAACATATCTCATATCTCTGTACTCCAAATAATGCAATATCCGAATGTAGCAAATACTGAAGTATGCAAGATGCTGAAGTACACCAACTACCACCATATCAAATATCAAGATCACCAACTACCAGAGTATTGAACACTGAATCGTCGGATATGGAATCACGAAGACATCGCATGCCTTCGACTAAGAATATACCGAACATCATATCGTAAACTAATGCTCTGATCCACCACCTGTGGTGATGCAAACAAGCCTTCACATAGGTATATCAAGCCATCCACGAACACATCATATCATATAGGCTTATCGAGCCTCTAACAATGCATCTCATTGCATAGGCTAATCAAGCCTCCAACAATGCATCTTATCATATAGGCTAATCGAGCCTACAATAATGCATCTCATCGCATAGGCTAATTGAGTTTCCAATAACACATCTCATTGTATAGGCTAATCGAACCTCCAACAACTCATAGGGCATAGGACATTCAACCCAGGGAAACTTATACCCTCTCTACAAATACTGAAATACGTATCTCGAATATAACTCATGCCTCCATCAATATACCGAAGGTAACTCATGCTTTCCGAATAAAGGTTCTGACTAAGAGTCGTCAAGCGCTTGCCGCAGAGGGTATATATACACCAAATACGACAACTCATTCAGAACTATCAGACACTCGCCTAAAGGGTATATGTCCATCGAATCCACATAATATGCACTCTCAGTACTTGACTACAAATATACTCGTGATAAAAATATTCTTTGATTTTTTAAAATTATGTATGAAAAATCCCCGAGTTAATCATACTGTTTCCAATCAAAACACCATTTCCCTTTCCAAGAATATTATTTCCAAAATATTAAGATTTTAAAATAACTATTTTCAATACCAAAATATATGTTTTTCTGAAACGTTCCAAATCATCGTTTTTCCAAAAACCAAAACGTCTACTAGACAATATAATACTCATTGAGTATGTATGTATGTATATATATATGTGTGTGTGTGTGTGTGTAAATCTCTTTCTTTATCTTTCTCTATATATAGTCACTAATTTGCCACAGCTCTGATGTGAAGGCTACGAATAGGCCATAAAATGCCAATGATGCCACGAAAGTCCAACAACACTATCACCAACGCTATAGAAACCAACAATAACTCCAATAACGCCACATAAATCAACAACACCAACAACAACGCCACGGAAACTAACAACAATACCAACAATGCCATGGAAATCAACAACAATGTCAACAATGCCACTAAAATCAACAACAATGCCAACAACGCCACAAATAGCAACAATAACGCCAACAACGCCACGTATATACATATATATATGCTTTGATATATATATATATATATACTACGAAAGTAGTAAACAATTGCTATAGTACGCAATGCCTGCCCCCAATGCTATTAATGTATATATACATATTTATGTCATTATATGTATATGTATATGTACATATACACACAGAGAGATCTATATGTATATGTATATATATGTATGTATACATATACACACATGGATTTATCTCTCTCTATATAAATATACAAATATACACAGAGAGAGATACAATTTTTAGTTGTGATTATTTAGTTGATTATTTTGAAATTTGAGCAAGGTTTTACCAATTTTACTCGTGATTATTGTGAAATTTTTGTTACAAAATTTTTAATATGTGAGGAATGATTCGGTTCGAAACGGTTTGAACCGAACTGAACCGGTTCAAATCGGTTCGGTTTAAATAAGTTTTTTGGTTGAATCAGTTTAGTTTCGGTTCTGAATGTTTGGTCCTCGGTTCATTCGGTTTGTGATAAACCAGTTCGATTTTGAATCGACCGAATCGTTGTTCACCCCTACCTCTCATTAAAATAAAAAATAAAGGGTATCATTATGGTATTAAGGTAGCTCTAATCATGGGGTCAAATATGATTAAATTGTTTGGCAATATACAGGCCCACTATTCTGCCATATTTTGGGCCCACTTTCATTAATTAGTCCATTCCACCCACCACTCAAGTGGGTCTCTGTCCAAAATTTAACATTAAATTTTGTGACATTTTTAATCAGTGTTTTTAATAGCGTGTATAATTTTTATCCACTGTTGAGTTAAATATGCAACACACCATCGGTCTTTAATACAAAATATTAATGCATCTTCATTAGATAAAAATTAAGTTCATCTCATAATATTCAATCCGTTAAATGTACTTCAAATATTTTTACTAAGATAATCCACTTACAACAATTGTCCATCGTCATGCTATCAGTAAATTTAGGGGATCTTGTGTGTATAATTCTTATATATTGAGCTGTAAGATTAAATTCTAACAAATGAAAATAGATATATCGGTAGGTATGCTCGTAACATATGAATTGGTAAAATAAAACTCGACTAGAGTGTGAGTATGAATATGAGCTCTAATTCAATTCGGTTAAGGTCGAACTTGCTTCCAGTTAAGCTCGGATTTTTTTTTATTTTTTTTGATAAACAAACATAAAGTTATATATGTACATAAATATATTACATGTACTAGTATATATATATATAAACATATAATAAAATTATATATATATCAATGCTATTCCCAAAATGAAAATAAGTCAGTGTATTTTATTATACTCGAAGTCGACTCAGACATTTTCTGTATGCATCCCGTATCACACATAAATTACTAATAAGCAATAATATAGGTTCAACTTTGAATTCTCCAAAAATATGGAAACTCTAATATATATAATGTTGTATGTGTCGACTTTTACAACCAAGTAGCTCAGCCAGCAAAAAAACTAAGCCTCGAAAAGAGCCTCCTCATGTTTGTTGCGTTGCCTTCAATCTTGTTCGGTAAAGAGAGATCAAAATGTACGAAGCAATATTGTCATAAGATAGCAAAGTTAGGCCTCGTCTTTTGTAAGTGTGAAGATGAGTTCTCAACATGCGATTTTGGTCCCGTGCTATTTAATAGATTCAAGAAACATCACATTAAGAACTGAAAATCATATCGAATGAAATTGGAAACAATTGAACCAAATAAAAAATGACCAAGATAAACTTTACTAGAAACCGAACCACATAGAGTTTACTAGAAACTCAAACTTGTCGAATCTCATACTCCCCTAATACTTGATCATATTAATAACCTTGAAGAGTTAGGAACGTGAGCGCGATAACGTTCATTCCTTTTTCTTGAGCATTACTTTGCAAGAGCAATACAACAATATTTTTTTCTTCTTTTCACCTAATAGCTAACTTATCGGGCATTAGAACATGATGATTATTTTATCTCTTACAAGGATGGAACCCTTTAATATCTTCGTTATAAGTATAGATTCTATACGGACGCATGAGAATTACTCAGCTACAAGTATCACTTCATATTTTTTATATGATAGTTTAGTACCCTTGGTAATTTTCAAATGAGTTTTATTATATTCGGTACAGAGATTTTATACTTCATTCACCTTAGATGAAATAATGCGCCCATTTTCATGTACGTGGACTCTCGCAAATGCGTACGTGTCCTTCATCAAAGCCCGTTATTGAATAACAATTCATACACCATTAGTGAATTAAAATTAAATTATTTTCAAATACGACTATTAAAATATACATTTAATCATAAACCTTAAAAACATAAGTCTAATCGTGATTCAGGGGCTCCCTCAAGTGTTGGACAGTTTGGCGTTGCTAATTTTTTAATCAATAATCGAGATTAAATGTATGAATTTAAAAAAAATTAAGTTAAAAAAAATTATTTAATTCTAATTACTAATTCGAAAATCAACAGCACATCTACATTGTCTACTCCTCGTTGCCATGATCCTTATACCAAAGTTTTCGAATTTTGTTTCTTCAAAATTTGACTATATATCTCCCTAGACATCCACCAATTCATTAATGCTAATTTCAGATTTATTAACAAATTTTTTAATATCGTTATTTTCTAAATGTAGGACAGTCTTAATGTGTACACCTATAAGCTAGTACGTAAATTAATTACGTGGGGGCACCCATCTACTCATTAATGGTGTACTAAATTACTAAAAATGAGGCTGAGTTGGAGCATCCCTATCAACATTTTTCAATTTAATTTCTGAATTAGATTTTTTAGAAATCAATTTCACTCACATGAATTATTATTTCACAAAATGTACACACGGTCTGTCTCAATAGTCTTTTAAAAATATTGAAATATTCATTTCTCATAAAATAAAATGTATAATTATGTTTCTGTAATCTAAACAAAAATACTATCATCATATAATTTTTGTTAGAATTTCTTAATTGAGAAGTTAAATAATACAAATTAATTTTTGTTAAAAAAGATAGGTGGATTTGCTCTAATATGAGGTTAGCCCTGTCTCAGGTAATATACTAAAAATATTAATTTTTGTTTTTCTAAAAATAGGATAAGGACAACCACTAATGTAAACTTAATGTTTGTTTGTTTCCAACTCTTATTCAAATAAGTCACGTTATTGTGAGTTCGATGTATGTTTTTCTTTATATTTAAAAATTTTAATTTATTTAAAAACATTTAATTTAAAAATGGAGCAACTAAACATTGTATAGAGTTTAAATAAAAAAAAAATTAAAATTTAGAATTTATTAATAATAAAATACGGATCTAACTAGCAACTAAACCAATTAAGTTAGGCACCATTCACTCACTAATTATATAAAAACTAAAACTTATAAGTAGTAAAATACTTATTTGGTAAGCATTTAAACTAATTGAGTTGTAACCCACTATAACTAGGTTAGTGGAATAGAACTTAACCTCATAAATACGAAGTTATGAGTTAAATCTCTCTTTCCGCTTACGGGCTCGGATGTAAAAAAAAAAATAGTTAGGCACCATCCACTCACTAATGGTGTCATAATCTCAAAAGCTGATTTTTTTTTTTCCATATAGTGCCAAATTATTCCAAGAATAAATTACATTTAGCCTTCATAAAGTTTCTAAATATTCCAAAATATCCCTAATGTGTCTCAATTATATTTTTTTCTAAAATCAAAATACAAACTTGACATACATATTAAAAGACCATCATCTTTTAAGAAAAAACCTTTTATATAAAAAAATTAGAGAATAAATATTAGTTAAAGGATACTTCGATAATTTCTACCGTCATTTTAACTTTTATTATTATCAAGAACTTAGAGATAAAATGATGTAAACATATAAAGTATATCTTAAGGGGAGATACTGTATATTCACACAAAAAATTTCGCGTTACCTATAATTAGACTGTTTCTAATTACATTTTTTATTCGCAAAAATAAGACAAGTCACATGCATAAATTAAATTTTACATAGCTACACTAAAACAGTCGCCGTTATCACTCATCTCTCTCTCTCTCTAGGGTTTTCAGTTCCATTTCACTACGTCTCTCTCTCTCTCTCTCTCTCAATCTCTCCAATGGCGTCTCTCTTCTCACCCCCCAATTTCACCTCCACCTCCGCCACCGCCTATCCTCTCCCCCGCTTTCTCTTCCACCACACCGTCACCGCCGTCCCCACCACCGGGAAATCCGCCGCTACCCCCGTCATCCGCTGCTCCGCTGTCCGTCGGCCGGAGTACGTTCCCAACCGGATAACGGACCCGCACTACGTGAGAATATTTGATACGACGCTGAGGGACGGGGAGCAGTCGCCCGGGGCCACCATGACCAGCAAAGAGAAGCTCGACATTGCTCGACAGCTGGCGAAGCTCGGGGTCGATATTATTGAGGCCGGGTTCCCCGTAGCCTCCAAGGATGACCTCGAGGCCGTCAAAATGATCGCGCAAACGGCAAGTTTTTTGGATTTATAAACAAGCTGTTGAATAAATTGGTGTATAAAAAAGAGATGGTTTTCTAACAATTCTAGTTATGTTAGGATTTCAAATGCTTATCAATAAAATGTGGAAATGATCACCCAACTTGAAAGCTAGTGAAGCATCAAATTTGTTGAATAAATGGGTGTTGGTTGAATTAAGCGAAAAAACAAAGGCATCAACTTTCGTGAATAAGTAGATTATGATTGGATTAAGCAAAAGAGATGATTTTCCCCCAAAAAGCTGAGAAAATTACTAAGAGCTGGATTGATGTAGGTTTAAATGATATGTAAAGGATAAATGTTAGTATATATACAATTTCATATATTTATATCATACAAGTGTGAACATGATCACTGGGAGGCAAGTTATGAAATGCATCAAATTGGTTGATTTAGTTGGTTTTTTGATTGAAAGCAAAAAAGATGCCTTCCTTCTAAACCTAGGAGCTGGATTGATCTTCTTTACAATTGAAGTTTTTAATTTAGTATGAATTGGATAAATTTAAATATTTACTTTAGGGTTTCTAATATACATTGATAAAGTGCGAACAGGACCAACCAGCACGCAGGTTATTGAAATATATCATATTGTTGGAGAAATGTTGACTGATTGGGTTAATTCAAATGCTAAAGATATGTTTTCGTTATAAAGAAATGAGTACAAGCTAAGTGATGTATATAAATTGAAGTTGTACTTTTATTTGGTATATTATGAATTGGACAAATTAAGTATATTTAAGAATTTTAAATACTCATCAATTAAGTTCTAGTTAGTGAAAAATTTATTTATTTATTTTTTTTAAGTTGGGGGTATAACTGGGAGCCAAGTTCATCTAGTTTGAAAAGTTTACCCATTTAGGTCAGAAAACGAAAGAGATGACTGTAGAAGTGAACATCCTGCTCGGTGAATTTGGAACACCACATAAACAAGAAATCGGCGTGTGTTATAGCATTGATTAGTGAACCATTGTAAGGGGATAGGAACCTTTTAAGTAGGATGTGATTCTGATTCAACAGAACATGAATGCGGTTATTTCACATATGGATTTATGTGTGTATGTATAAGCTTTCACTTACGCTTGCAGTAGCAAGTGTGATTCCAAATTCTTTGTAACATTTTGAAATGCTTCCATATATTTAGAGTCAGAAGTGAATCTAATTTTAGTATATTCCTGATATAGGTGGGGAATGAAGTTGATGAGAATGGCTACGTGCCGGTAATTTGTGGGCTTGCCAGGTGTAATAAGAGAGACATTGATGCATCTTGGGAAGCGGTAAAGTATGCTATGCGACCGAGGATTCATACGTTCATTGCGACAAGCGAAATTCATATGAAGCATAAGCTGAAGAAGACCGAAGAAGAGGTAATTGAGACTGCCCGCAGTATGGTTACATATGCAAGGAGTTTGGGGTGTAATGACGTGGAGTTCAGCCCAGAAGATGCTGGCAGGTTAGGTCTTTCATCCTCTGCTTTTTCCCATTGTTAATTCTGTTGCTTCTTTTTAAATATAGCTGCTTTCAGCCGAGAAGAATTCATTTAAAAGTGCAAATACTAATGGGGTTAGAAAACCTCTCTATGCATTTGTATTCTGTTTTAAACCAATTATTTTGATTATTCTTTGAATATGGTTCGATCTTCTTCCTGTACCCAAGAAGTTGTGACAACTCCTTCCCCACCCCCAACAACAAAAAAATCCTTTTTCTTTAACAGGTCCAAGAGGGAGTTTCTATATGAAATTCTGGGCGAAGTTATCAAAGCTGGAGCAACAACTCTGAATATTCCTGATACGGTTGGCTACACTTTGCCTAATGAATTTGGAAAATTAATTGCTGACATAAAAGCCAATACACCTGGAATAGAAAACGTTATTATTTCAACACATTGCCAAAACGATCTTGGACTTTCTACTGCCAACACTTTGGAGGTTAAGTAACTACAGTTAGTTTTTTCAAGGCTGAGCGCTACATTCACTGAGTTTAGCTGACGGCCTTAACTGGTATGATCTCAGGGGGCATTTAATGGAGCAAGACAAGTGGAGGTGACCATCAATGGCATTGGTGAAAGAGCTGGCAATGCTTCATTAGAGGAGGTAATATTCATGTTTGAATGCAAGGAAGTACGGATACTCCAAATCGGGTGCCGTACCCGCACCGGATTCTCCGGGGACTCAAA
>MKEJ01020232.1:0-11854 GCA_001753735.1 Embelia ribes
TAATCTTATCCTCAAAATACAGTGATTCTATAAAAAAAAATAAAAAAAATTTGGTATATTACAAGAAAAAAATTTCTTGTATTGAGAGTAAAACCTGTATTGTATATACCTTTCGTTTGTATGGACCGAGTAAAACTAAAACAGTCAACTCAAAAGAAATAATCACAAGTTAAGCATCAACTAGACAGTCGACATACCATATAAGACATGAATTGCATAAGTTTTAGGAATAAATGTTTGGGTTAATTATAAGAATGATCCCAATTGTTTCCAAAACTTCTATTTGGTTCGTCTAACTTCAATTGTAATAACAATGGTCACATATTCTAAAAAGATAACAGATTTTATCCTTAGATGGATAGTCATTCTTGATGATTAAAACCATATTAGTTGATGTGTTTGTGGGTTTTTCAAAGTAAATTAGTCTTTTCATTGCCATTTAAGTTGGTATATTTTCCTACTCTGGCCATGATAGAAATTTCAAAATTATAAAAAATACCGTGAAATGGAGCAAATCCATCACATTTTCAAAATTTAAGAACTGATGATGTTTCAATTGAAACCATGGGATCAAATAGAATATCCACCCTATTTATCTATTCTAAAAATAAATTAAATTCCCAATTCGTGTACCACCCACTTTGTTAAGAACTAATTTCTTAGACAAAATTAACATCTCAACATCTAAGTTGCAACCATTTAATTAAGGATGGAAATTATATACCTAAATATATGTATAAATTTTCTATATATATTACGTAAGAGATAAAAAATTAATATTAATATATAAAATTATAATTAATAATTTTTTTTACTTGTAAAATCCAAAAAAATATTGAATATGTACAAAATTCGCATCATTTAATTAATACTCGTTATGTCTTAGAGTGTGAATCTAAAGATGATCCTTTGCTTTGTCATAGGTACACAACTTGAGAAAATGAAATCTTACCAATTAAAATGATACACGTGGACAAGTTTACGGTCTCACGTCACGACTAGCCTGGTAAACCGTAGACTTTTACATACATACTATAAAACAATGTCCCCTCTGACCATTTCAATTCAAAGTTAGACAAAATAAAGGTTACCTGTGCCTAGCATGGTCACGTCGTAATTTAGTAAATGACTATTATGCCCTTCGGTTCGTACTTTGTACTTTATTCAATTTTCATTAGTTTTAAAAGGTAATATAAAAGTCAAAATGTGCTTTTTGTTAATATATAAGTAGATTAGGTTGTTTTGAACATAATGATCTTGTCCTGATTGTTCAGAGTTGATGGGGGTGAAAAAGTTGACCAAAGCCAAATTTAGGGAAAGACTCTAAATTTGGAAAGTTTATATTTTCCTCGTGGTGAAAAACAAAAAAGGGTCACCAGATTTTAATTTTATATTTTGTATTGTATATGTATGCTTTTGGTCTTGAATATTTGATAATTTCCTACATCAAGAGAATAAAATGTTGCCAGTACAAAATATCGTCCAAAAATACTCTATTTTAGAAATTAGTTAATAATAAATATATTGGTGAATTGAAATTACTTTATCTATTTCGAAAAAAATTAGTCATCGATTAATATTTTCTTCCGTTAATTAAGGTACGAATATATGAAAGACTATCATCCTAATAAATCATTTGTAACCATTGAATTTAATTCACTTTTAAATAAGCCTATCATCGTACAAAAAAATCTGCGATAATTGAATTTGGAGATTCTTAAAAAAAGAAAATTGAGCTCATGGAATTTGTTGAATATTTTAGTTTTATTTATCAGGAATAAATTTACCCATATTTTTATATATTAGGAGTGATGTATTCTATTGATCCATTAAATGCTTTACCAACGCAACGAAAAAAGAAAAGTAAAAGTAGAAAAGCTAATTAAGAAAAAGAAGCCGAAGTAGGCACACATTTTTGGGATCAAATGCACTAAAATGTTTTTAACTAAAACTAACCTGAAAATCAGTTATATATAGAATATTTTATTTTTGTACCATCAATTTTGACTTCTGATAATTTACATCATGAGAAAACAAAACACCCCCCAACCCAACCAATTGTTTATAGATTTAGGTTTAATGAGATCCATCAATATGACTTTAGTATATTATAATTATCAAATATATTTAATATGAATGAACAATTTAATAAGTTTAAAATTTTATCAAACTTATCTTTTAAAAATATATTTATATTGAGATGTCCAAATATAAAATGATAGATAATTATTTTGGGATGTAGAAAATATAAAAAAATTTATTCCTACGAGGTCAGTTTTAGATTTGGTTGGAGTCTAATTGTTATAATATGTATATGATATTAAGATTAATTAGTAAAATGTTTTTAAATTTTAAGCTAAATTTATTTGCTATTTTAACTTAAATAAATATAAATTTTAAATTGAATGCATCTAAACAAAATTTTCAATTACAAATAAGTTGATTTATTTATTTAAAAACTGTAACAAAACGAATGCTAAATTTTCTAATAATAAAAAAAAAATCACGATATTTTTTTGAGTTACCTAATAGTTAAAAAAATTTATGGTACTATGACACTTGTACGATAGAGATTGATAATTGATGTGGACCCTTGAAAAAATAAATTCAGAAACAAATCGAAATTAGAGGAAAATAACAAAACGCAGTGAAAGACTAAAGTAAGGGCAAAATAGTAAATTAAATAGTGCGGCGGAGCGGGGGCTACAAATACCCGTTCTCACATGAAGAGCTAGACTTTTATTGCATAATAATAATAATAATAATAATAATAATAATATCCCCCCGATTAAATTGAATTCAATTGAATTCGATTCGATTCAATTCAATCAATCAACCCACCACAAACACACGCTCAGGGCGTGACATTCTAGAGAGAGAAAGCTTCTTCTAGTCCACCATTGCTGCTGCTATTAAATTCCCGCGAAATCGCCGCTACATAATTCTAATCCTTATCAACTCTATCTTGTTCACACAGATAACGTCTCACATCACTTTACGCGGTATTATATCTGAAATAATGTGTGTGTATATATGTATACATATATGTGTGTGTGTGTGTGTGTTTATCTGTATATGTAATTACTCAGTGCTCTTCTTCCTCAATTCTTTGACTAATTCAGCTTAAATTGTTGATTATTGCATTGATTGAGCCAAGGTAGCTTCGGTGATTATTCAAATTCAGCAAACTAAATATTATGATTTTCTAATTTTTACTATACATGATTTCATAATTTCTACTTAACGCGATTAAATCTATAAATACATATATATGTATATATATATATATGTGCATGTATATTTATGTATGTATGTATGTATGTTTTTACTCGTATTCTTCTTTGTCAATTCTTTGACCGATTAGTTAGGCTAGGTTGATTTTCTCTTATTCTAGATTGTTTTATCATTCCCATCTTGTTTAGTTAGTCTATTTAAAATTGCTGCATTAAGTTGTTAATTTTCATTGAGAGCGGAGTAATAAAATTGTTTGGTTCTCTCTACATCACGTGTAGTGCATTTGATCGTTAGTACGATACTTTAGTTGATCTTGTACGGTGAGCGAGATAATCCTATTGCAATTCCTGATTAAGGATTGCGATTCTCCTCATTTTGTTATCTGAATTTGAATAGCTTGAATTTGATTGGACTAAGGTAGCTTCTGTAATTTAGGTTTCTACTTTCAAATTCATCAATCTATACATGCTTTTATAATTTCTACTCAAGATTCTAATTTGCCATGTTAATTTGTCATTAGGTTTATTTTAGGAATTACTTGAAGGTGATTTGTTGTCATCACAATGGGAGGTTTGTGTTCAAAGGGTACAGTGAGGCAGAAGCCGGGATATAGAGAGAAGAATTTGGCCTTTTCAGGGAAACTTAAGTTGAAAAGAAGCTTCAGTAAGCCAAAGGAAGACAATTATACTTTTTCTGGTATAAACTTTGAAGCTAAAACTCTGCATACTTACGACTTTGAAGAGAATGGAATGTCCATCTCCCGAGAACTCAGGCCGTCAACACCTGCCAGGACACCGCAACCCAAGGTGATGAATTGAATTTCATCTTTTGATTTTTCTATTAATTGTTATAAGCTTAAACTTTTCGGTGATATTGTGCACAAGCTATTGCATATGGCCTATATTTTGTTCACCTTGAGGCGTGACCTTTGTTGCTTGTTTCGAAGCTGGTTTCCAGGTTATACAATAGCTATTGAGTATTTGGTGATTTAAGGAAACCGATTCGTGGAGGTAGAATGTTGGGTTAAGGGGAGGAGATCAATGAAACAATGAGGATGAATGTGATTTAATTTAAATGGGTGCAATACTGCAAGATAAATTGTGGAGCATTTTCTACTACTTTCAAACATATCACGGCGAAGACATCTTTTTGCAACATGTATTAAGCAGCGAAATTGAATACTGAAACTAGTATTGGCTGAGTTGCATAAACAGGGATACAGCTCTTTCACTCCAGTCTGAGTGTTGAGTGCATCCACCCTTTTGCCAATGTAGAGAGACGTGATGATAAGCATACTTAGGGATATTGTTGAGCAAAAGTAGAACATCATTTATCGACACTGTCATTGTCACTTAAGCCTGGAGATTTGTTTTTTGGAAAGTAATTGTGCCTGTAGCGGACATAATAAAACTCTCAATAAGGATTTTGTGATTTAGATATAATCAAGCAAGCCAACTTCTTCGCCCATGGCATGACAAAGAGGAAACAATGTAGAAGAGAAGATGATTCTTGGATTCATTTATGGCATAAAATCACACCTATAGTTATAGATGTTGTCCCATTCGTCGATCCAAGTAACCCTCGCTTGAGAAGTCACCTTCTTTATTTATGTTTTATTATAAGGCTTTCATAGATGGTGACAATCATCTGTTCTCTAGATTTTAATGTACCTTTTTAGGCTCTTCTCTTCCAATCACATCTTTTATAGCCTGTAGATAAAAGAATTGCTGTTTTAGTAGATAGGAACTTATCCATCATTTATTATTTTCATTGTCATTACAGACGCCACAGGTGTCATTTCTAGGAAGAGCTGGAATTGCTGGTCTAGAAAAGGCTGTAGAAGTTCTGGACACAATTGGAAGCGGTGTTACGAACTTAAATTCCAACAGTGGGTTCATCTCTGGCATTGGTTCAAAAGGAAACAAAATATCCATATTGGCATTTGAAATTGCTAATACAATTGCCAAAGGTGCAAATATAATGGACTCTCTTTCAGAAGAGAATGTCCAGTTTCTTAAATCGGAAGTTTGTCAATCAGAAGGGGTGCGGCTTTTAGTTTCTGTGGACATGAAAGTGTTGCTTACCCTTGCTGCTGCAGACAAAAGGTTAGTTGTTGGAAAAATCAGTTGCTTTTATTTTCTTTCTTTTCCACCTTTCATCCCTTCATTTTAGTTTCAATACATCCATTGCGAATTGTGGGTCACGGGTTCGTCCCATTGGAAGGGTTGCGTACATCAAACCCCCCAGACCTCGCAATGCGGGAACTTTGTGCACTAGGCCGTCCATATATATATATATATTATGCAGTTTCTTTTATGTACGCTTATTTGTTACTGAATTTTGTAGAGAGGAGTTTGACGTTTTCTGTCGCGAAGTAATTAGGTTTGGGGATCTATGTAAAGACCCACAGTGGCACCATCTGGGCCGATATTTTTCAAAGTAAGTTCTTCGTGCTATTACGTTAATAGGTCTGCTGTTGTCTAATTTCAAAATAAATAATTTATAGTATCTGGATTTTTCAGATTGGAGACCGACCATGCAACACATAAGCAACAAAGAGCAGAGGCACAAAAAACTTTGGAAGAACTAACTACATTAGCTCAACATACTTCTGTAAGTCCATTGGTATTGACCAGAGCATTTATCCATTTACTTTTATTGATGCTCTATGATACTTACTGATATGCTAATTGCTTTCATCTTTTTGCTTATTTCTGTGTCTTATGAAACTTGTGCGTGCATATTAAGAAGTTTATTCTGTGAAGAACTACATAAAGTGCGATGTATATCCTTCAGATTGAGTCATAAACACGGTTGAATTGGATGAAAGTTTTGATTAGGTTTCATTCCTCTAGTCTATTTGATGCACACTTATTATTTACCTCCTTGATGTGCAGGAATTATATCATGAGTTGAATGCTCTCGACAGATTCGAGCAAGATATTCGCCAGAAGCTTGAAGAACTGAAAGCATTACATCTCCCTCGAAAAGGTTAGAAGTTAATTGTAATACTTTTGTACATAATAAGTGATCTAGGTAAAATTTGGTCATGTTATTTTATTTGTCACTTCTTGTGATTATGATGTATGAATCTATCATGTTTAGTATCATTACCAATCTGCGACTTTTCTATCTGTGGAGAGCTTTCACAAGTAATTTTCAGTTGTTCAGTACTTACTGTGATACCATTTCCTTCCATTTCTGTTTGTACATCTGGTTATTTCACTCTTTTGATATGCCACTCTTCATCTATTAAAACCTTTGTGGATGATTTAGGTTACTGCTAATGTTTGTTTCGTGATTTTTTCCGATATCTCTTGGGTGAGGAGGGTCCTTCTGCTTATTTCATGTTTTTGTGGATGCAGGGGAGGGTGTCATGATGTTACAGAGTGAGCTTAAACACCAAAGTAAGGTTGTGAAGAACTTGAAAAGGAAATCTCTTTGGGCTAAAAGCTTAGAGGAGGTACATTTTTTTGTTTTCTTTTCAGTTCATTAGTTGAATAATGCTGTCTTACACCTCTTATGGCCCCTTTTCTCTCAACTTGCTCGTAATTTGATGAATATGAACTTAATTCTTGGTTCTTTCAACCATTTACTGATTTTATCATCCTCCCATCTCTTTAAAATGATATCCTCAAATTTTTATTCTAGAAAACGCCACCGGATTGATGTTATGTTTGACCAATTGTTCTGACCTATATATCTCTTGTAGGTTGTGGAGAAGCTAGTTGATTTAGTTACCTTCATCCATCAAGAGATCTTTGTAGTATTTTCTGATAATGGTAAGATAGTGAAATTCACTCAAATTTTCCTTGTACTCTGTGATAATCTATTCATTTAGCTTCAGTTGTGTGACACTTCATTTCAGGTTTGATAATGTCTGGTAAACAAACTCTTAACAAACCAGAAAGACTAGGTGTAGCTGGTCTAGCCCTGCATTATGCCAATGTAATCAACCAAATCGACAACATTGTAAGTATTATTTTCATGTGTTTTAAGGGTTATCTCATTGGGTATTCACATTCTGATATAAGCTTTTCAATGTCATGTCAGTCATCTCGGCCCATGTCGCTCCCACCTAACGTGAGAGACCAATTATATCAAGGGTTGCCAAATGTTGTGAAGGTTGCTCTGCGTTCCCGGTGTCAAGCAACTGATGCCACAGAAGAGGTATCATCTTTTTATATAGTAATAATGTAGATCTTATAATTCTCTTTATTCTTGGAATTTAATCATTGAATTTACTTCTCAACGGATATCTATCTTTTGAGTTGCATGTTCTGCAACTTTTGGAGCTCTTGTACTGCTAGTCCTTCTGAAGTCTCTTCTAATGCATAATGCACCAATATTTGTCTCTACAACTATAACTCATGGCCTTTTTGCAGCTCACAGTTCCTCAAATAAAAGCTGAAATGGAGAAAACACTGCAATGGCTTGTTCCAGTGGCTACAAATACTACCAAGTGCGTTGAGTTGGCTGAATAGCGACTGTGTTCTTCCGCTTTTTACCTTGTCTATGTTTATTAATTTAAATCCAGCAAGATTATTTGTGCCCATTTATTTAGGTTTCCATTTCTTTTATATTCATCTAATCCTTGTTCGTTTTTGTTTTTCTATTCTTTGGAACAGGGCGCATCAAGGTTTTGGTTGGGTTGGAGAGTGGGCAAACACTGGGTTAGTCATTTTCATTTCTCCCTAAATACTTATTATATGCAGCTATGCTGTATTCGTAACAAATAATTTTGTGAATGGAATGAACGTCTTTGTTGAAACAAACTTGCATTTTTTTATTTGTGCAGTAACGAATTTGGCAAAAAGGAGGCCTTGAATAATAGCATCACCCGACTACAAACTCTCTACCATGCGGATAAACAGAAAGCGGATCACTACATTCTCGAATTGGTGACATGGCTTCATCGTCTCCTCACAGTTGCAAGACAAAGAGATCACGGGATTCGAGTTTTACCTGTCCGTTCACCTACTCGCAAGGGTCTATATCGCATTTCATCCAAGAGTGATTCTCGAGAAACGAAAATGGCACTATTGTCCAAAGAGGACCGAGAGTTGTTGGAAAGAGCAGGGAGCAGGAAAAGGTTAAATCCTCGTTTGAGCAAAAGCCAGGAATTCACACTGGTAAATAAGAGAGGGAGAAGTGTTTTGGCTGTTAGCAGGAGTACCGGGAACTCTCCGAGGCGGTTGGAACGCCCAAAATCTGGTTGTTTGGATGTAATTGATGGTATAGATCCATTGTTATGAGGTGGCTTTTATTACATAAGCTTCATTTTTTCGATTGATTTTTGTGCATGATCCTCTTCGTTGTGCATAGAGCTTTCTGCACCCCAGTACATAGTAAGTGTTCTATCATGTAGATAGATTCTCTCTGTGTTACTTTATTTATATATTTTTGCAACATGAGCTTCATAGTGTGAGAATATTTCTGATTTTCCTTTACTGTGACACATGGTATTGTATTTTCATCTTTAGTTGCATTTGCAATTTCGTAACCATTATATTGAATTTAAAGTCATCCAATGGTTAAAAAAGTCCAGGCTCACATTTTTCAAGAATTTGAGCATCCTCTCTTCCATAAAAGAAATTTGTTATGTTTTTTCAGTCCATTTCAATTTGGGCAGCAAAGTAACAGAGCAATTCAAAACAAATGTATACCAAAATTGATAAGGTTGTGAGTTTTAAATGACAATTTTAGAATAAACCAGTTTCAACTTTTTATTTTTATATTTACTTTTGCAGACCACAAAATTCAAAAACATTTTTTTTTGGGGGTACAAATCAAGATTCAATTAAGAACTTCCAAGTTTGGAAAATGAGTTAGAGAGAGTATTCATTCATTTAGAAACCAAGATTTTGTTAAAAATCTCAAAAAATGCCAAAATACAGAAAGTAAAGATTTTACTTGTATTTTGTTCTAGGCAGGGATCAGATTGGTTAAAATGGGGGTTCGATTTTGTTCTAGGCAGGTATCAGATTGGTGAAAATGGGGGTTTACTGTTGTCGTAACGGGCGGAGCAGGCACCCATCTTGCATATTTATTTGCGAGTATCAACCACTCATCACATCCCTTTAAAACTTGCCTGAAGGATCATAAGGTTAAACAGCACATTGAGTTGCCTTTAATAATCTATATTTGATGTGGCTGCCTGTCAGAGAACCGATGTGGGATATTATTACTAAAGCACGTTCAGTGCTACTGTCTATCTTCAATTTTAGTTCTTAAGTTTGTAGCTTTCAAAGTCCATATCCTGATTTTGTTTTCAGTAGGGAAAACGCATTTCCTAAATGCGTTTAGCAATTTTTATCTGTTAATAAAATGAGAACTAACTGGGCAAATAGGTAAAACTTAAAAATTTTTTGAAGCATGTTTCTCGTTTTGTTGAATTGTAGAGTTTTCAAGAACCACTTTCAGAATAGTAATTATGAAAATCAATTGAAAATCAACTTTTGAAACGATTTAACAAAAACTGGTTTTGACAAGTGACGTACATTTCATTTTCTGGTAGGTTCCTTGTGTAATTTTTTCAAAAAAGAAAACAGGAAGAAAAAATATAAAGAAAGTTGATATTTATCCTAGCATTGATTTTTTTCGTGTTGGATAGATGCTTTAATTCCAGTGTTAAAGAGGGACCTAAAGTGAGATTGGACAAATAAATTAGTTTATTTTTTATTGAAAAAAATTAGATGCATATAGTTTAAAATTTTTAATTTATTTAATTCAAAATAGCAAATATGTTTAAGTTAAAAACTAAAAAAATAAATATTGTCAATTTTTAAGTGAATAAGATGAAAATTTGAGCTAAAAGCAACCAACAGCTGATCAATCATTCTCACTTTTGCACGCATTGTAAAGTTTCCTATATTGGCATTAACTGTCTCCGACTTATCAAAAGTTGAATAATTGATTGCAAACAAAGCTAATCCCTATATCTTGATTACTAAGTAAAGCTTGTGTTAAAAGCCTTCTAGGCCAAGTTGAGTGATTAAAGATACAAAGTGCATTTTTTAAGATATATCAAAATATAAAAATTTTATATTTTGATATAGAAAAAAAAACAAATTTATTTCCATTATATATTCAAAAACATAAATTTAGTATTTTTATTATGTTTAAATATTAAATTGTTATAACTTAAAGACTCGTAGAAAAAATGTGTTGTATAATAATTTATGTATAAAGTGAGTATCTTGTATCATTAGAGAATTAATAGTACTCAATGTCAAGCACATAGTTACCCAGAAGTTTCCATTGGTCTTGTGAAATTCATTTTTCTCATAAAATATTTTAAATTCGAAAGCTCATTATTTCCTAAACTCATATAAGAAGCTCGTTTTTGATAATTTTCCTAACTATTACTAAACTCATAATAATAATAAAAATAAATCATATTTAATCTGTCTTCCATATACCCTCCCGAGGTTTCTCAAATTATATTGCGCTCACATGAGGTTTGGTGATCATTGCAGTTTACTCCAAAAATTTATAGGTACAAAGTGAAAATAAAGTTATTTATAATAAATTACTCAAAATTTTACTAAAATACCTCTAAAATAGTATTTTTTTTGTTAAAAAAATATTATTTATAAATATAATATATTTTTATTAAAGTAATTATCTTTTCTTTAATATTACATAATATCAAGTTATAAATTAATAAAATTAAGAAATTAAATGAGGATAATGTGGTCCTTATACAACAAAATCTAACTTAGATTATAAGTGGCGGTGAAGTATAATTTCTAAAAACCTTGGGGGCAAGTATAATTTCTAAAAACCTTGGGGGCAATATGAAATTATTTGAAATCTCGTGAGGGTAAAGTATAATATACCATTTTATTTTTTGCAACCGATCTGACATGGTATACAAATACAATTTAAATTAATCTTATATCTATAATATTATGGGGAACCGAATCACACCGATTAAATATATGTCTTCCGTCCAAGCCTGTATTTATAAAATTTCATATATTATCGATGTATTAAAATTAAATTCATTTAAATAATAGAAAATGAATGGTTGCAAATTACTGTTTGTAAATAGTTGCCGCGATTGGACTAAAAATGTAATGCTCCAGACTAAGGTAATTTTTAATTTTGATTTTTCCGACTATTTGAAATGAAGTTTTAGTGGCAAATGAGGTTGTGTCCGGCTACAAATCTATAGAGTCTATAAATACAAAGACACTAATAAATAATCATAGTTAGTAAAACATGATACGGCAATTAACGTTGTACGGTATGGATACGACTTTTTCTATAAAAAAAAATATTTCCAAAATTTGGCATAAAACCTAAACGATGTTACTAAATTCTTAACAATATATTGTTTCTTAGTTTCAAATATTATTTTTTCGGTTTGAAGTGAAAAAATGGCTAAAAACATGAAATAATAACAATATACGCATACTGTACCAATGTTTACGCCACCCTTAAATTGTTGTGTCCATTTATCAAAAACCGAATACAAAATAATGGCTTGGCCCAATATATTTAAATTGCTTTCCATTCAGAGAAATTTTTCGTGTCTTGATTAATAATTCCCCTTATTTTGTCCACCGTAAAATATAACTCAATAGTAATCGAACCTGGTTCACCTCTTTTACAT
>MKEJ01020234.1:0-15574 GCA_001753735.1 Embelia ribes
AAACATTACAAATTTTTTTATCTCTTATTAAGGGGGAAAAAATAATAATCAAAATTCATATCAACTGAAGCATTATTATTTTTTCTTCATTTATGTGCTATTAAGTTTTTTTTTTTTTTTGGGTGTTTTTGTGTCAATTTACATTCTTATCCCCTCCAACATTGAGTATAATTACAATATAAAAAAGAAGAAAAAAGAATGACTAATATTTGCAAATGAACCGAAATTCTTTGCACCCTACATCAAATCGAACAAGCCCTGGATGGTCAATATCCGAGAAAATAACTTCAAGCTCTACATTTCCATCGTAATTCGGCCATTACTCAAGGTTCACTTATCGCAGCTTAGCAATGAATCCATTACTCAAGGTTCACTTATCTCAGCTTAGCAATGAATTCGTTGTACGGGGAGCTGCCTTGGTTATTTGTCCAACCTGAATAAGCTATCCCACTTAAATTTATCCTATAATCTCCTATTAGGTGAGAAATTCCCTCGAATCACATCTTCAACTCGACAAAGAATAAATTGGGCTACCGACAATGCTTAATTATCTTTCTCTCTACAAAAAACAGTTTATGGGATACAAGTCCACCTGTGACAATGGCCCTTGTTCAGCTCGGAAGCATGTAGTTTTCCTCATGACAATGGCCCTTGCGTGCACTTGCTATGCGCTAGAGACTCGACCTCCTATGCAATTTGTGGCGCTGGAACTATCGACAAGAGCTCGTTCTTTTATGTCTGAACCTTTGGGTGCGACTAAGTGCCCAGTAGCTAAAAGAGGTTACCGTTTGCTCCTTTAAAGTTTATTTCGCATAGAAGCTTATAGAGCACTCTTGCTGGGAAATCGTTTCGTGATACATTCGATGACTATTAGCGAATTTGAAAGTACATTACAATTAGTAGTAACATAAGTTTTGCAGCAATTTGAAAAAAGTAATAACTCTCGTTATTCTGAGTTCAAAATGATTGAATATGTATCTATTGTACATTAAAAATCATAGTAACCACTGGAGTACTTAATAATCACATGCAACTGATCCCCAATAGTTGCAATCTTAATTCCATTTGATACCCATATATTCACATAGTACCATAACGCATGTGAAATGAAATGATACGGTAATTACATCACTGCTTCCTGTTATGTCTTTTATTTAGGACATCCATTACAAAATAGCTCAAGATTTAGATACATAATGCCTAAAAAAAAACATAATTACTATAACAACCCAAAAAGAAAAGGAAAAAGAGACCGCATACCATTATCAATTTTTTTTTTTTCCGTTAAGCCGTTAGCCACCTACTTTTTAACCTCCTCATAGTCAGCCTCAGGTGTCCGGTCACCCCCTGGAGAGCCGCCCGAAGTTGACCCATCGCCACCCGTCATATGTTGCCCAATCTTTGAAACAGCTTTATTTGCAGCATCAAGCTTCGCCTTAATCTCACCAATATCATCCTTTGCCATCGCGTTTCGCAAATCAGAAATCGTGGACTCAATTTCAGAAATGACCTCCTTGGGCACCTTATCTCTGTATTCATTCAAGCTCTTCTCGATACTGTAAATGGTCGAATCAGCATTGTTTCTAACATCGATCAGCTCTTTCCTTTCTTTGTCTTTCTGAGCATGCATTTCAGCTTCTTTAACCATGTTTTGGATTTCTGCCTCTGAGAGACCTCCGGATGAGCGGATTGTGATCTGTTGTTCTTTTCCGGTGGTTTTGTCTTTAGCAGAGACAGTAACGATGCCATTGGCGTCAATGTCGAAGGTGACCTCAATCTGAGGCAATCCTCTGGGAGCTGGTGCTATGCCAACAAGGTCAAACTCGCCGAGGAGCTTATTGTCAGAGGCCATCTCACGCTCGCCTTGCAGTACTTTTATACCCACCTGAGTTTGGTTATCTGCGGCTGTTGAGAACACCTGCAACAAGAGAAAGAAACATTTCAAATAAGGCCACGAAATGGCAAATCATAAGGGCAATAAGATATGGATGTCCACTAGTGGTGTTCTCATTTTCAGTTTCTGATAAGTTTCCATATCGAATTCTTTTTGAATAGATTCTTTTAAATGGGGAAGAAAGATTGTTAACTTCCAAAGTAATATTTTTTTTGTTTTGGAAAAATTACAAGGCAGTCTAGCATTTAGCACCTAGAACTTGGGCACACTCCATATCTTATGTTTGCACAGATTCTAATTTTCAGCATGGTGCAAATTAAACATTCCTGATGAATGATAAGGCAACAGAAATGGTAAAGCACACTGTCAATGGGCTGCAGAAATTTAGCTCGGTTTTTTTTGCGTCTCCTTAAAAAACCATTACTGATGTCAGCGGTTGGGTTCTCATTTATAGCTTCTAACATGTCAGATTATTTGCGGTGAATAGATTTTTAAACAGGTGAGAAAAGACTGTAGGTTTCTAAAACTGAAAGGTTTGGAGAAAGTTACAAAAATTTCCACCAATGGGGGATATCCTAAACCGCAGGAGATATTGGGTATGCACTCGAACAATTTGAGAATGAATTGAAAATATAATACCTAAGCACTTGATTTTTTTTTTTTGGTTTGTAGTCCTAGTTTCACAACCAGAAAAGAATTCTAAAAGCAGTACAATGAAACAAACCCTAGTATTTTAAAAACTGCACTGTTACCATCTTAATCAAAACTGTGAAACCAAAACTGCCTCTTGCAGTAATCCCACAAGCTTGAAAACAACAATTACCTAATCATTGCTTCGGATTATAACACTACATCTTGAAATAATGAAATCAAGGGATTTACCTGGCTCTTCTTTGTTGGTATAGTTGTATTCCTATTGATCAATCTAGTGAAGATACCACCAAGCGTCTCAATACCTAGAGAGAGAGGAGTAACATCCAGGAGAAGCAGCTCCTTAACATCTCCACGGAGGATACCGCCCTGGATAGCGGCTCCTAGGGCAACTGCTTCATCGGGGTTCACACCCTTGCTCGGTGCCTTCTTAAATATCTCCTCCACCACTTCCTGCACTTTCGGGACACGTGTCATCCCACCAACAAGTAGAACTTCGTCCAAATCTTTGCTCAATATACTAGCATCCTTCAAACAGTTCTTGCAAGGTTCCTTAGTCCTCTCAATCAAGTGGTTGACCAAACTCTCGAACTTTGAACGAGTCAATGTGATATTCAAGTGCTTCGCGCCAGAGGCATCTGCTGTGATGAAGGGGAGGTTGATTTCGGTCTGAGATGTTGAGGACAACTCGATTTTTGCCTTCTCGGCAGCTTCCCTAAGTCTCTGGAGGGCAAGCCTGTCTTTTGATAAATCGATTCCCTCCATCCTCTTGAACTCACTCACCAAGTATTCCAGCAGAGTGTTATCAAAGTCCTCCCCTCCCAAGAAGGTGTCACCATTCGTTGCTTTAACCTAAGCGCACAAGAGTCATTGCATACACACATAAAACGAGTTCCTAAGTTGTATTTTATTCATTTTGGTAAGTTCCCAAAACATCGTTAAAATAAATACTTACCTCAAAGACACCATTAGAGATCTCTAAGATAGACACATCAAAGGTCCCACCACCAAGGTCAAAAACCGCAACAAGCCCTTCCTTATTGTTCAATCCGTATGAAAGTGCAGCAGCAGTAGGCTCATTAATAATCCTCTGCACATCTAAACCCGCAATTCTCCCAGCATCTTTTGTCGCTTGCCTCTGAGCATCATTGAAATAAGCTGGAACAGTGATAACTGCTTTCGTAACTGTCTTCCCAAGATATGCCTCTGCAGTGTCTTTCATTTTGGTCAGAACAAAGGCGCCGATTTGGCTGGGAGAATATTGTTGACTGTTCACTTCTACCCAAGCATCACCATTAGGACCCCTCACAATTTTGTAAGGAACCATTTGCATTTCCTTTTGTGTGAGTGGGTCATCGAAACGTCTCCCAATGAGACGTTTGGTTCCGAAAATAGTGTTTGTTGGGTTGGTCACAGCTTGGCGTTTGGCAGGTGTACCAACAAGAATCTCTCCTTTTGGAGTAAAAGCAACCACTGATGGCGTGGTCCGAGAACCCTCAGCATTCTCAATCACTTTAGGATTCTGCATACATATCAGGAAACCTGATTATCTTTAGTTTCACTGTCAGAAAGTTTTACAAAAGAGACTAGTAAGAATCTAAGACTGCGGAAGGAAATAAGATCTAACCTTTCCCTCCATAACTGCCACACACGAGTTTGTGGTGCCCAAGTCGATACCAATGACATCATTTGCAGCAGTCTTTGAACTGTTTCATAGGAATAAACAATCAGGAGAAATTTGAAAGAAACGGATATCAAACACGGTAGAACATTGTATTAATCTAATATACCTAAAAGGCCTGGCTAGGTTAGCCCATCCGTGATCCAAATTCGAGGTAACCCAAGATGATTTAACATTTCCGGCCAACTGCAATAACACAGATAAGTAAGAAAAATAAAATGCAGCCCAGGCAAATATATCAAAATTCTATGTACGCCATAACAAGACCGAAAAATGTAACACGATCGAGGAATCAATTATGAGCAAAGCAACATTACAGAACTTTAAACTTGCATCTTCAATGAAACAAACTTTATCAAATCAGAAACAGATGCCAGAAATTTGAAAAAGAGAAACTGATTAAAACACAATTGTAACCAGTATACTACTAGTGGGAAAAAAAAAAGCCCCATAAGAGTGACAAATCTGCTGTTCTCAGTAAGAGGTCAAGTTCTGATAGCTACAATGCCCACAAAAATTACCCAAATTCAATAAGAAAATTAATCTAGTTTGGCCCCTCAAGATTCCAGAAGACTCCTAATATGTAAGTCTACATATTTTGGACCCCAAATTTAAGATTGTTAGTTTTGCCCCAGCCCATAAAGCTGAAATAGGAATGTAACTATCGGTGTATCATCCATATATAATAAAAAAATCCACGTAATAAAAAGAAATGTTACACCTCCAACACGCCAAAACCCAATTCAGAATTGAAGCATTTCAAATCTTGAACATAGCAAGGAAAAAACCATTTAGTGATCATTGAATCTATTAGAGATACGCTCCTTTCTGAGCAATTGCAGAAAAAAGGAAAAAATTTTCTTATCAATCCAAAAATTGTGCCTTGCTATTTTAGTTTAGTTCTGATCGCAACATAGCGCATTAGTTTTTCGACACATGTCTCGCCAATTAAATTTCTTAAGTAGGAGTAAATAATTATAGAAATATTTTGATACAAATGATTACTCTTCAAAAAGGTAATATTTTAAAAATATTATCATAATAAAACCCACCAAATTTAAACTTAATCTAAAATATATTATTTTTTCCGAGAAGTTTTGTAGAACATCTGGAAAAAAGAAAAATCAGAATATATCATACAAAGAATAAATTTATAAAATAATATTACGAAATATCAAACTAATTATACAAATTCGAAATCTGCATTAGGTTTTTGACACGTCTTATAAACATGTTGACAAGTCTAACAAATTAAAAATTTTATTATAATAGGATTAACATGAGTCTAGGACCTACTACTTTTTCAAAATACTATACTAACAAACAATAATTTAGAAATATTATGACAATAAGATTCTTACCAAATCTAAACTTAACACACACACACATATATTACTTTTTTTTTCCTCATGAAGTTGTAAAGCAATTGAAAATAAAAAAGAAATAGAAGATATCAGTAAAAAAATAAAAAAATTATCAAACTTTTTAGACAAATCAAATTTATAAAGTAAAAAGAAAACACTATACCCATAAACCGCACAGCGGGCTTCACCCTAGTGTATTTGTAAAAACACTATGCTAAGTTACTAATCCTACTAAAAATTAAAACTAGCAACACACGCAAGTTTTTTATTGTTGTTATATTATTCTCTAACATGATACTATAACGCGAAATACAATTTACTCCTCTCTACGCAAAGAATAGATCGAAAAGTTTTTTATTGCTGTTATATTATTTTCCAACATGATAGTCTAACACGATATACAATTTACACCTCTGTACGCGAAGAATAGACCGAAACGTCTAATAAATAAAGCATATTTACATTTTGGTACCATCCAATCATTGCCAAACTGAAGACAAAAGCATAATTGTTCCCCCCTCTTAATTTCCAGGGGCAATAACAACTACTCCCTTCATCAAAAAATATTTTGTCTGCTACAAAAAAAAAAAAAAAAATAAATGAGTGTCTATAAATTAATTACTATTACTTTTTACAAATTTATCCTCTGTCAAATATAGAACATGACTATTTCATATAACAAAGCAAAGCAAAACGAAAAAGGATAATTTAGTATGGTAGAATCTATTTTCGAAATTAGACAACAATTTTGGACATCCCACGGTATCTTATACTACCTTTTATTTAATCCACAACTATATACCGGTTAAATTACCTTTCAAGAGAATCATATGGATATACAATAAAAACAAGAATTAAATGAAGTGAAAGATGGATGAAGATAGATACTGACAGAAGTGAAAGGAGCGGAAGAGAGCTCTCGGCGGCGAAGGGACCTCAGCAACACGGCGGCTGCCATTTCTACTGACCCCAAAATTGAGCTGTCAGATCAATTTAAAACTGCCCGTGGGTACACCCTATACGGTGGTTTACGGTAAGTAGAGAATACCTTCTGGAGAGAGAGAGAGAGAGAGAGAGAGAGATGGTTACGTGGCAGACGGTGGGGGCCTTGCTCTGTCTGGAATATTTTAAGAAGCTTCAGGACCAGTCTGCGCTTGCTTAATTGTTTGGGTAGTTCACCGTTGCTAAGTTTAGTTAAATATTTTTAATGCTTGCTTTTATTTGTTTTTAGGTATATGGGATTAAAATTTTTGATTATTTTTAATTTTAATTTATTCTTAATTATTTTATATTTAATTAAATTTGGAAAAGTTATATTATGATAATATTTTTTAATAAAATAATATAATTTAATAAGTCAAAGTTTCTAAAGAAGTTTAGATTGATGGAGTTTTATGATATTTATTATTTAAAATTTTTAAATTCATGAATTATGTGTCAATTAGTTATATGGGCATTTGTCAAAAGTAGAGCTAAAATAATTGAATGAATAATTTTTATATAAATTTCCATTACAAACAAATTTTTATTTTTAAACTATAATATTTATCATTTTAGTCTCATAGATATATATTTTATATGTTTGTAATAAGATTAGATTTAGAGAAATTATGTTATCATAGTATTTAAAAATAAAATAATTCATTTTTAACAAGTTTTATTTTGCAAGATGTTTATTTTTAGTGAAATTCTATTATGATAAATAATTTTTTAGAAATCCTAAATTCGTGGGATATGTGTCAAAAGACTTTGTGAACATATATAGTGATTATAATGAAAATAACATAGGGTATAATGTTTATAACTATCAATATCTATGTCTACTCTAAAATCAGGTTCTTCCTCTTTTGTTTCATACAAATTTAGTACCTAAAATACCCATATTATTTTTTTATATAAAAAAATAATTACATCACAATTTTGGATCTAAGTGTGTTTAATATTTCCTCTTGATAGTTGTAGATTGTCTAACATATCCAAACATAATAGTATTTGCTACATTAACCTTATCACTATTTAACTAAAAAATTTTGTTTTGTAATTTTTCAAAAGCTAAAATAGATTTTGAAAAGAATCTTAGGTAATAATATTTTCTCAAAATATATTTTTTTCCATAAATTTTATTCTTTTGGTTCTATTTTTTTTTTTTTTACAAAATAACTTAGATTTTGAAAGTTATTATTATTTTTAAATATATTTTTACATGTTATAGCCCTTTTCAAAAATATTCTATACATTAAATGCAAATTTGTCAAGCTTATTTTTTACAAGCCTATAACCCTTGAAAGATTATATCTTTTTAGTTTGTACATTCAACTGTCAAACATTTACGATATTTTGTTAAAATGAAAACTTTAAATATATTTTTAAATGTAAAAATAAGAACTTTTAAAATGCAAATTATTTTTGGCACGCCGATTGCTATATTATGGGTTTTCTTCAGGGTATATATATTACATCACATTGAATACCCCTAAGGACTTCCTATATATTTTTTAGGGTTATTTATTTAAGCTCTTAAACACATTTTAGATATTGGGATAGAGATGTGATTTAAAAAAAACAAAAAAATAATTATGAGTTAGTATTGTGTATAGACACATTAAATTTATTTTGATATGGTTAAGATATTATCAATATTTTTCTTATAGCTCATATATGTTTCATCTTTCTTTGTTTGCTCTAATTTTGTTGTACTTTTTTTATAAATACTGGAACTAATTTGCTTTTTACGATTGATGATTAACTTTGAACTATAATTTTCTTATAGCACCTAAATAAAGTTACTAGAAAAAACTAATCAAGTGAGTGTAACTATCATTTTAAATTTAATAAAAATAATAAATAAAATTACTAATTGAGATTAATTTTGAAAATTTAACAATAATTTTCTTATTCTCTTCCAAATATCTTTACCAATCGGAATCAAATTTTTTTTAATAGTAACAATTTTATTTTTCTATTCAAGTGAGATAAACTCAAAAATAAACCATGTACATGATATGTTTATTTCATACTAAAAAAAACTTGCAAAGAAACCTAATAAAAAAAGTTATCTTTTATTAGTATTAATAGAAAATTTTTAACTACAAATTTCATGTCAAAAAAATATTTTTTGGCATATAATATTCAAAAATTTTATTTTAACTAATTCTTTCAATTATTTTCATAAAATTCACTTGTATCGTAAAAAATATATATATATATGTGGCCTCCAATCTTTGAATTACAACTCTTTTTCCATCTGCCCCCTGTCGGAACTTTGCAGGAAGCTTGAGTCGCTCCTAATACTCCTTGAGTATGTATATATATATATATACACACATATATATAGATAGATATGTATTTATAATTTATGTATGTATATATAAGTTTCGTTTAGATACACCCGAATGGGGTTTGCTGGTGTTCGTGTATATGTTCATAATTATAGTCGAATCACACACTTTATGCATTGCTAATAGAGCTCATATATTATTATATTACATTCCACCTATGTTATTGTTTTCTATTCTGAGTTAGTTTTTTTTTTGCCAAAAAAAAAAAAAAAACCTTAAGAAGAACCCAAAAAGCTTAAGAATTGGAAACAAATTATATATCTAAGACTCGTAAAAAAATTGCGTATTTTTCATATCTTCCGTGTGAGGGATGTGAAGAAATTGGTCCACTGATCCCCAAATACTTGGAATTTTATCTTAGTTACAATACTACCATCGTAACAAAACATCGTGTGTGATGAAATAATAAATGACTTCTTTAACAAAATGGAATAATAAATAACTTATTTCACAAAAAGGTGAAATAGATGAGCTGATAATTGTGTTTTAACACCAATGTGATTATGATTGAGAAGAACAGATAAATAAATAAACAAATAAAGATAGAGGTAACTTTAGTATTACGGTCTAATTCGATATATACTTGTAAAAAATATATGATGCTGACGATATTTGTAAAGTCAAGTAAATGAATATAGCCTGCGGTGGTTATTATCAAAAAATATACACAAGCTTTGGATAAAACTTCAAATTATTATAATACAAATCTAATTTTAATATACCAATCGTGTAATGTTTTTCATATATCAATGAAATTTTTTAAATAATATTTATACATTTGTTATGGTCTTTGCATATATAAGTAGTTGCATGTACTACTTTCGAGACTGCTGATATACGAAAAAATAATGAACAATTGAAGTCGAATCAAATTAACAGCTTACTTTTTTTTGAGATTGGAGAGGGTATTTAATCTCAAGTAAAAAATTCCAAGTCGATATCAAGCACATTTAAGAAATAAGATACAAGCTATGCATCAATATTTAGTAATAGTTCTAATAAATAATTACCGTTCCTCACTTGTAATTAAATATGGATAAAGTGGCCAAATCTAAAATAATAATTCCAAACTACCATAAAAAACATTGAGGTCCATTTGTAACTTAATATTTGCGTGAGTAACAATGTTCAAAACACAGATTAAAAAAAAAAAAATTTAAAAATCGAATCTCTCCTTTACGATCTATAAAAACAAAAATCATACAAGCTCAAGTGCGCAAAACAAAAACAAAAGCATTTTATTAATTTTATCAATTAATTAAGCATGATAAATCATAGCCCATCTAAAAATTTTGAATACATAACTCGATGCAACATAGTTAACATAAATCCCCATATTTAATTCATAAGTAGGAACTGGAAATGCCCATTCTTATAATTTATCCCAATTTGGTTGCCTTTCACAATCGCTCGGTCTTTGATGAGAAGTTGAAGTTGAGTGTTTTTGAAAATATAAGCACCATCCCCACGATGTAAGGCTATATTATAAACTTTCATGGTGCTATTATCCACTAGATCGAACCTTCGGGTTTCATGAGGACTAAGGCGTGTTTTCTCGAGCTCCCTTTGAGGGGAAAAGTGAAATTCACCTTGCTTTATGTCCGAATCCGTAACACATTTGGTGATTGGCCAGAGAGCAGGATCGACATTGTAACTTGTCATCTTGGTGATAGTTTGAACTAGTACATATACATAATATATATGAGGAGAAAGAATGATTGATTTCTCTTTATTTATAGGGAAAAAGGTTTTTGATCAAGCATGATATTATAAATTAAAACAAGGAAACTGAATCAAGTAGAAACTAAATATAATCTATAGAATTTTTGACCCAATTGATTTGTCGTCGAGATAAATATATTGGATTCGGTTTCTCTATAAACTTAAGTTATGAAATATTTGCTAATTCGGATCGTAGGAATTTCCTACATGTGAGACAAGTAGTGATTATTTGGTTCAATTAAGAGATTTGTTTTTCCAATAATTAGTTTTCTTCCATATATTTCTCTTCCATTAACATTTGTACATACAATACAAGATTTGCCCAAAAACATTAACAAAAATGCTAACATAATTGTTTTAAGGTAATTTCATTTTATTTATTTAAAGAAAGAGTCAAAAATAAACATTTGTTCTCTGTATTTTTTAGTGAATGGATTTTTAATACTATAAAGTTATGTAGTCCAAATTTCAGCCAATAGGGACGGAATTGCAGTTTTTTTTTTTTTTTATATAAGTAATGGATGTTCAGAAATAAGATAAAAATTACATATTTATTTTGAACTAAGTTATTCTTACAGGAAAATATCAGTACATACTAATTTCTTCAATGAATATTCCAGTAAAATAAATACTATTTATTAAAAATAACTACCAAATCAATGAATTTTTATTTAATAAAAATTCTTTCTCAGTATAATTTTATGCTAAAGCTACATTATTTTTGGTGGATGATGTTACAATTTCCTTTCCATCTTGAGTTTTCTGGGACTTTATTAATTCTGTAATTGGTGAACATTTCATGCAACCATTTTCCGTAAATCTTTTCAAAATAATAATTTACCAATAAAATAATGAAACTGCCATACTAAAAACAATTTGTGCTATAATTTTTCCTTATATCTTGAACAAATTCAATATTTCTATATTTTCGATATGGAGAGAGCACAGGAATGGAAAGGAAATTAATTAATAGAGCCTAAGAAAAAACCTCTTATTTCGTTGGACCAATTAAATGACTAAATATATCTTACACGTAGGAAATCTAGAAAACCGTGTCCTTAAATATTGGACAATTTTTTCAATGAACTTTTTTTAAGAGATTCTGCATATGCATCACAGATGGCAACTTATCATTGGAATAAATAAAAATAGTTAGTAAATCATAGGATAAATTATAATTTGCCTTGCCCCCATGAGGTTTCTTTAAATTACAGAAGGCCCCCTGGAGTTTCTGAAATTATACTATACCCCCTGAGGTTTATTATCCATCACATTTTGCCTGCAAAGTTTTCGGGGTAAAGTGAAAGTCAAGCTTTTTCCATGAATGACTTATATTTTTACTAAAATACGCTAGTATATCAAAAAGTAGAAACAAATCATTCCTTAATTTAAGCAAAGACATGCGACTAAATCTCTAAATATGCACTGCAACGGTTAGCTCAAGGGAAGGGATTTAATCTCCATTTGAATTCTCCACCAACATTTGCATTAATGATTGGATTTAAGTTTCTCCTTACCATGTCAGAGGGTTAGAGAATTGGGTAAATGTTTTGAGTAGCTGTAACTTTGCTCTAAGCTATGAATTTGTATTGGAAAGTTTTAAACCAGATTCTTCTTTCTTTTCCAAATCTGTTTCCTTTCCCAAATTAGTATTCCATGCAAAATCGTCACGTGGAGTACCCTTATTGAAGAAAACTAGCTATATTTATGGTTGAAGCATATTTAATTCTAATTTTTTGAATATTTTTATTTGTAAAAGTGATTGAGTAATACATACTACTAGTCTGCTCGTGTGCTAGTCATTAGGAAGTAACCATTCAAATACTAAGCTCCATCATATTGGGCTCGTTTGGTTATATCTTAGAAGTACAAAAGTGTTTTTTTTTGTTGGAGATGAAAAAATATACTTTTAAGTATTATAGTATGTTTGGTAAAAATTGGAAAAAATATTATTTTTCTTATTGGAAATTGTGAAAAGTAGTAGATAGTAATATAAAATATGAAAGAAATATATTTTAATGAAAAAATATCATAATTTTTACTTATACAGAAATATATTTTTTTATCTCGAAAATATAAATAAGAATATTTTTTCTTGATGTACCAAACACACTTGTATACTTTACTGGAAAGTGCAAAAGCAAAGTAAAAGCCCGGGCAACCAAACAAGTCCATGATATCTAGATATTACTACCAAAACCAATACCTTCAACATGTTTTCTTGTAACTAACTCTATTATATTAACAGTCGTATTAATTTGTTCTCTTCTGAAGTTACTCTTTAATCAATTGGCCTTTTATGTCAACATGTTTGACCTTTAGCATATGCTCTTCATAACACTATTGAACGATTCTATTCGGTACTCATTTTACGGAGAAATTTGAAAAAGTATGTCAAGCCTTAGAATTCACAATATTTTCCGAGCTTGTAACTGATAAAACATCACATAGAATGGAAAGAAAAACAAAATAAATCTCAAATAACATAATTTTCTCAACAACTCTTGTATAACATTTTATTTGAAACATGAACATAAAACAACTGTTACTAGTTTAAAACAACTGGAAAATATTACTTGGCTCGATGGCCTACAACTTGAAAGCAAATAACATTATTCTGAAAAGACAAGTAAATGATCACTACTCTGCTACTCGAGTGAGCTTCGACACACCCTCTATCCCCGAATACGTGGTTCACCAATAGATGTACATGCTTGGGGTAAAACACAAGAGCAAATAAACTAAATAGGCTGTAAGACTTACTGGCTTTGCGAACTTAGAATCTCACGAAAATATGTTACACAAATGAACATGTTAAACGCCACAACATAAAACATTATAAGATATAACGACTTTATAAAGAATTCTCAAATTACACTTTTATTACACATTTTAACTCACACCACGAAGCATACCATCTCCCTATGACTTTACGCATGAAGATTTTAAAGTATAGGGTAATAAGGCCATTCCACAATACCCTATTTTGCAAGTTAGAGGGTTATTCCACGACATTTAAAAGTTAAACACATTTAGTTTTCATTGTTCAAACTCGTTTTCACATCATAATATCATGTCTCATTTTCATGCTCAAATATAGTAATAATATGAAGCTCTATCACACCACTAGGGCATATAAACTTATACATCAAATCACGCATACAAAAATATAACAATTTATAGTTATAACCACAAAGACAGTAATTTCAACTGCGCCTAAAGCTTGGGGTGTGATTCCTCGGAAAGCTTGATGAGAAATCCTAACTTTTGCCTTTACCAGGCTCATCACCTAATTCACAATCACCTATGAGTAATTAATGAGAAATCAATCACGATTTGTATAAATAAGTCTTAATCAATCATCTACTTGACATAGGGTGTATTAGGGTTCTTTAAAAAACATAGAATCATAGAAAGAAACTAAGAGAAACTTATCCCAACGCAATAAGAATAAAGAGAGTAACTCAAATCCGAATTCGGATCATCAATCAGAATGATTTACCACCAAGAATCGAAGTTTGTTTGCTCAAAACTTCTCTGTCTCTCTTTTTTTGGCCTATTGGTTCCTGTTTGTATCATAACAGTTATATTTATTTGCCTTTATGCATGAAAATATAACATTTAGAAGTTTAACAGTTCGATCCATCGAACCATAGGTTCGATTGATCACACTTATCAGGTTAGATTTTTCACTTTTCAATTGATATTCAATCAATCGAACTCCCAGACATGCCACCTGTTTCAGAAAAGCAAAATTTTCACGTTATTTAACCTCGAGCTAGCTTTCGGTCAAACCACAAAAGTCGTAGATCATTGAGATATCTTTTCAATGGTATATTATAATTCTTAATCGGATTTACGGTTTAGGGGCTATGCCCAAAAAATCGAACTGTCATTCAAAAGTCATCATTTCTTAAAAGTTGTTTTTAAGGCCTAAACTCACCAAACATCCCCGTAAATGCTTATTATATTATTAAACACACCGTTTCAAGTATATAAACCTTAAAATTTTAAATGGGGCCTTATATCAGGCGTCCATCAATAAAATCCAGTTTGATCTAGAAAAAGCTATCGAAGCCACAGATCAAACACCGCTCATCAACTTGAAGCCTTTAATCTATAACAATCTGCTAAACCTATGGATTCAAAGTCAAGATAAGTATAATCAAACTCCTTCTTGAGTTCAAACTAGGAAGCCCTCAAGACAAGGCAAGTTAAACTTCTTAAGATCTGTCACGCTCTGAATCCATATAAACCCAGGGACATGAACTGAAAGAAAAGGAAATAGAATAGTAACCACATCACATCTCTATATTTTGTCATAATACATATATATACAACATAAGCATCTAATATAACAATGTCTTCACCGACACAAATACAAATATATAATCAAGGCAGCAATACCATACTGCAAATACATAATCACATTGAGTTATATGCTCGTACAAAACTAAAACATTAGTTTGTACATAACCTTAAATTACCACCACTCGAGTCTAGCTCATTTCTAGCACTGAAACTCCTCCAAAAATATGTTTGCCCTTCTAGCAAGACAATACCATGCTCTGGCCCTACAACACTACGTGAGTACATTTACAAAAGAAAAATATATAGGTCATATTCTAAAATGGGAATCTACAAAGTATAAATTACATGTATGCACATGCAATGCACTAAAAACTCCCATGTTTCCATTTCCTGTGTATGCTAATAAATTCTAAATGATACTAAGACATGTTCACAATATGTAACAAAACCTACAAGTTATCCAGAGGCATACAACTATGATGATGATATATAACATGTATCAGTACTATGGGTAATGCAATATCTGAATGTAATAGATACTAAAGTACGCCGGGTACTAAAGTATACCAACTACCACCAGATCCCAGAATACCAAACATCGAATGGCCAAAGT
>MKEJ01020238.1:0-10133 GCA_001753735.1 Embelia ribes
AAGATGCTAATAAAATACATAAGATGAGAACCATCAGAATATGACTCCCCGAAAGATGGGCATTAATTAAAGAATTATGGCGCTTAACTCATAAGAATGAATAATTGAGAAAATGATGTATTTGTACTAATACTCGTGAATGATAGTAGAAAAGGTGAAGGATTCACGTTAATACAGGAGTATCGTATGTCTGGGTAGTGATTAAAAATATATATGCTAAATAGTAATCTCCCGAGAACCGTTGACCCTTAATGTAGAGTAGCGAGACAATTAGTCAGAGATAAGTAGATTGCGAGACATATAGTGATAGAGTTGAGTTAGGCGGTCAATGTTTGGTAGTTGCAACTGTGTAATGATGGATCTAAGGTAAAATAGAACTCTTTTAAATCTTTTTGCAGATGTGTTTTTATGTGGAGGTGACAATAGCTGGAGATGATGACAACTTACTACGTTGATGGAAAAGGGTCTTATGAGCAAATTTATTCTACCATGGGGTTGGGATAGTTAACTGAATTTATGGCAGTAATGTGAGGTTTAGGACATGAAAAGGGTAACTATAGAAAATTTATAAATTAGATTATTACAATATTTGAAAGGTAAATTTTTTACTATTGAATAAATAATGATAATGAATACAACGCATACGAAATATATATCTTAAAATAAATCATGAGCACTCATACGCATGTTTAGTAAATATATTCATATATATATATATATATATATATATATGAATATTCTTTTGATACAGTATATGGGAGGATGTGCGGGCTTTTGATAAGAAAACTAGTAAGGACCATTTAAACTACGGACCCTTCCTGATTGTGACATCATTGACTTCTTAACAATATAAGGGAGATATGGTGAACTATGATTTCAATACCAAACCTTGGACCGAAGGACATGGATCTAATGACTTTGACCCAATTGAAATAGAAAGAGGCGACAATGTAAAGGAATTTGAATAACAGATTGAAGTGATCTATGACCCTAGCCAATTCAAATTGCAAGAAGAAAAAGCAAACGATATCCCTATCCAAGACAAAAAACTTATACAAGTAAGTGTTATAAATAACAAGGTAAGGACACTAGAGTCCATGACTCAAGGGAAAAGTATAGGAAAGCCTTAAAGTGGACGATATAGTTGAGATCAGTCACCTTTCGGAGCACAATTATGAGAACAACGATAGTCCGCGATATTCGTGGACCAAAATTGAACAGTGGTGAACAAAGACCCGGTAAAAGGGATTCTAAGTGAGACTGAAATGTTGACTGGTATAGGCAAGACTTGAGAAACCTTGGGGGTGATGAACAAGTATAAGGCCATGACAATTTGCTTCTCCATTGAAGTTTCAGAATCATGACGTATCGGACCTTAAGATCGAGACCTTGACTCCTGTCTAATGATTTCTATAAACTTTAAAGACGAAGTTCCAATTACACGTGAAAAACTGTAAAGCCCTGAAAATGAACAAGCTTGAGAATAAGGAAAAACAATCGATATATTTTGCAATATCAGCCAATTGTCCATAATCAGTCGACTGATACGTGACAGAACTGAAAAATAGTCATACTTCCAGCCATGTGTGAACAACCCTACTCCACTTCAGACGCAAATTGGTGTCATTTTTAACACCCAACAACTATAGAGAGAAAGAGAGAGAAGAGGGCAAGAACAATTTGGTCAAGTTTTGGCCATTTTGAGCCATTCCTGAACTACTAGAGACCACCCTTTCTGCATTATGACTTTCCAAATGTTCTAGCTGAGTTGCTTATTCCTAGTTTAACTAAATTTCAATGACAATATTGATTTTAAACCCACTTGAAAGGGGCCAAACTTTTCTAATTGATGGAATTGCGGTCCTTTTTGTCAACATGGTGTAGATTCTCATGAAAAGTCATCAAATTTTCAACAAGTTGATATAGGAATGACCATACATGTATACAAAATGGTATTATAGTAAGTTAACAATGAAGAATTCAAAGGAGATTATCATTTTAAACTGTGAAAGCATTGTATTTTTCCTGAGACGTATCAAATCAATGGACTAATTTGCTCTATTAGTCAATTAATTCCATCAGGCAGATTAAGAAACTGAGTTGTAGGGTTTATTTTATAGTTTTAAGCTAATTGCAGCCCTAGAATGCGACTTGATGAACACACAACCGTAATAGATATGTATGCGATCCAAAAAGCTTCCTAGTACATTTCTCGAGAAAAATAGATGTACAGTTAGGATATTTTCCCATTAAACTTAGTGCCCTTTGACGTTGGGTTATAATTTACATTCACAAACTATTTTTTGTGATATTTAATAATTGATGCCCCTTAATTTGAGAATTTAAATCAACAAGATGCTAACAAAATACGTAAGATGAAAACCATCGAAGTATGACTCCCCGAAAGATGGATATTCATTAAAGAATTAAGGTACTTAGTATAAAAGAATGAATAATTGTGAAAATGATGTATTTAAGACAATACTCATAAATGATGGCATAAGATGTGAAGGATAAAGAAGAAAGACGAGTATGATAAAAAGAATCACATTAATACAGAAGAATAATTAACCTGGATGGTGATTAAAAAGATGTGTGCTAAATAGTGATCTTCTGAGAACCGTTGACCCTAAGACTTCATGATGGACTAAGATTGTAGACTTAGAAATATTAAGAAAAGTGATAGACCTAAACTGGGAAGAACTTCGAGATGTAATGATTGTCGGTAAACTAATGACGATATATAAGTTAAACTAAGATGATCGAATGGCAAATCAATAAGAAAATAACGACAGAAAAAATGCGTGTGGAAACTGGAAATAAAGAAGTGCAATATTTGGATGGGATTTTGGGAATGGTGAAAGCGAAAGATGGATGGTGACCTAATGGGAAGACGTGAGAAATCGGAGCGCATAATACCGTAGATGACCGATGATAAAGATAATCCGACAAACAATAGATTGAAAGATGAAACTATTATTATCAAACATTTATGTGACTGAAGCCTAAAAATGAGAAGAATGAGAATACATGTTGATAAAAGATGAGATTACTATGTGAATCCCCAAGCAGACTGTAAGTGCTAAAAAACCATGGCCCTTGAGCAAAAATCCCTGGACGACCCAGACTATTGGCACAGAAAAGAAGGAAACCTGAATACCTAATGGGACAAGTACAGATTAAAGATGAATTATCTGAACAAGTACAAGTATAAGGCGATCGACGAACCTAGATAAAGATCCCGATGATTGGCTTGCGCAGGGACTTAAGCCTATAAATCCTAAGGGTGAATGAGACATCCTAGAAAGAGTATTAGCATGTGCAAGAAAGAGTACGAAATAAGTATTAAATTATATAACTTTATAAATAAATCAAACATAAGTTGATTACATACAAATATTATACACTAACAATAAAAGAAGAATCATTAACTTATGCAAAATCAGCACTCTAACGATGTGGGAACCCAGATGGAGGACATGCATGGATGATAAAGGACTTGCCTAGTAATGCAATCATATGTGAAGCATGTGCATGTGTGAATACAAATTGAGGAGAAAATAAAATCTTGGGTTGAGTCGGGTCATGTTACTTGTTAAGAATAAAACTTAAAGCCACTCTGGGCACATCACATACCCTCATGGATTACTAAGCAAATCACTGGGGTTCACGCGGGACCCCTTGTGCATACTAATATTTTGGTCAGGTCTCACGGAGGCTCTAGATGTGGAGGGACACCTACCAAAATCTTTGTGCATAAAGTCTTGAAGAACTTACGGTCTCGAGCATGAATGTTTCCCAAATATGTTATTCGAGGGCCCAATATGTCATGTCGATGTCATGGAGTCATAACTAATAAATGCGATATGACGTATTAATGCGATGAGATGTGACGTGGCATTCCAACGTGGTGTGGCATGACGTGGCAACTATCGTAATCTAGTGTGATGTGACGTATAGCCGTGACGTGATGCAATGCAGTGGCAAACTCGAAACTAATGAATTCTTTAATAATGATGACTAATAAGATGATGGAATTCTTAGTTCAAGATATTTTTAGAAAAGGTTTGGCTCAATCAAAAAACTTTTTTTATAAAAAGGAAAATTATGTGCCTTAACTAACGAGCGTATAATTTTTACTTGGAAAATGTCTTAACTGTCTACTATTTTCCTTTATTTTGGAAACTAGCAGATAGAAAGACTAATGATAGCTTTCTCCTCCATTATCACACATGTTTAGATAAAGGCGAGACGATGAGATTTGACGGTATGCTGGTGGTCTCTTTGAATGTTATTTCTGGCCCAGTCGGCCTTTGAGTTTGAACCTGATGTATTTAGTATTAACTGAGATAGTTTTCTGATCATTTCTTTAGTGTTAGGAGTTGTCCCCAGTTGAGACAACCTTATGTATATAAGTGTTAAAATTTGTACAAAATTTGTAGCAAAAAATGCAGTCTTTTACTTCAATTGTAGTAAAAAGTGTAGTAATTTGTGCCCAGTGATGTAGTGTTGCATTTAGTTTGCATTCCAGATCGTGTGGGATCCAGGGAGTGATAGGATAGCATCAGAGAAAATCGGATTACATAAATCCTGATTGGCCTTAGTTAATAGACACATGTAGGATGAGTAATGAGCACTAAAAAGGTGAGACAGGAGTCAAGCATGACATATTGCGGTATATTTAATTTGGAGAAATGTGCTTTAGAATGATTCCTGAGCTTTCGATTCCCTAAGTAGAAAGGGACCCCATAGACGTATTTTCCTAAGTTGCGAAGACCTTGAGATCAAGTCTTTGATGTATAGTAATGAGACCATTAGTCAGAGATATAGATATTGCAAGATATATAGTGATAAAGTTGTGTTAGGCGGGCAGTGTTTGGCAGTGGCGATTGTGCGATGATGGATCTAAGGTAAAATAGCACGCTTTTAAATCTTTCTGTGAATATGTTTTGATGTGGAGATGGCAATAGCTGGAGATGATGATAACTTATTAGACTGGCAGTAGAGGTTCTTATGTGCAAATTAATACTACTATAGGGATGGGACAATTGATTGAGTTTTTGGCAGTGATGTGGGGTTCAAGACATGAAAGGAGTGATGATAGACAATTTATTAATAGAGATGATTACGAAGTTTGAAAGGTAAATTTTCGAAAGTTGAACGAATAATGACTACAAATACAGTGCATGCGAAATACGTATCTTAACATAAATCATGAGCATTCATATGCATATTGAGTAAATTTATATGTACATATTCTTTTAATACTGTATGCAAGAGACGTGGCGGCTTTATATAAGAAAACTAGTGAAGACCATTTGAACTACGGACCCTTCTTGATTGTGATATCACTGACTTCCCAACCATACGAGGGAGATATGGCTAACTATGATTTCTGTACCAAACCTTTGACTGAAGGAGATGGATCCAATGACTTTGACCCAATTGAAATAGAAAGAGGCGGTAATGTGAAGGGATTCAAAGGACAAATTGAAGTGATCTAAAACCCTGGCCAATTCAAATTATCAAAAGAAGAAACAGACGATATCCTTAAACTAGACAAAATGTCACGTCCTGAATCCCGAAGATCCAGGGAAACGTGAACTGCTTTCCCATTTTAAGGAAAGTGAAAAGAAAAATATAGCTTTTAAAGAAAAGAAAAGAAAAGGGCAGAAAAGAAAAGGAAAATATCACTATATCGCTAAAACCTACCACTTCTCATCTATAATATTAACATCTGAGCATGCACAAAGAAAATACACTCTAGCTTACTTGCAATAATATATTATATCAACGACAAAGTAAACTCAATGTTTACAATAACCAACAAGCTATACGCTTAATCAATATATATATAACATATTACATTTACAACACGTCTAAACCCCCGCGATAATAAGTATTACACTTTTGTTCTAGTCCAAATATCATAACACATCATTATGCGGCAACAGAAGGTAACACATCATACCGTTACACTGGGCCCAAAAATAAATACAACAACTACATGAGTCTCAAATAAATACATCAATATGAATGAGGCTAAACAACATAAAATAAAGCTATAAATCTCAACTCTAAAAAAGATACACATGCAGCCATCCGAGCACCTCAAGGATGGCTCTCTCATGCCTCCGCACCGATATCACAAATGTCAATAATATACAAAAAGAAATAGACATCTTAGACTATGTAATAATACGATAAATGTGATATCATGTGATACTTCAAAATATAAATATGAATGTACATGTTAGGCATGAATGCCCCCCTTCCCCCTCCAACCCACCCACACACCAACATGATAATCTTCGCTAAATTTCCTTGCCACAATGCAAATAATAAAAGTAAATTGGACTAGTATCTAAATAAGATTTTTTTTTTAAAAGACTTTGATTTGTCTCTTTCTCAGTAACGCCAATCAAAACCCTCATTGATTAGTCTCTATCTCAATTACGCTAATCAATGATGATCCTTGCGCAGGTTTCCTAATTTTCAAGGTAATGCGCCAAACCTCCTCTTTAAAATATTTCTTTCTCGCAAATAAAAATCAACACTTGTCCCGAAAAGAAATGAAATAGGACTCAACCCCATGAATGCAATGCAATGCATATATTCTTGAAATCTCATTTTAAAATTAGCATTTTTAATAAAATCGCAAATAAGCATCTTCTCTAATCTTGCAAACTTCGCAAAAAGAGGCATCGCCTTTACTTTCCAATTTTTATCACATCAAAAGTATCATTTTAGAAATTCCTTCGTAAATATTTTCATCATAAAATCCTCGCCAAAATAATTTTCAAATATTTCCTTTAAAATCTCTACATAATATCCTTTAACCCAAATGCATAATGCTATAATGGTTTCTACGTCAACATGTCTCATACAATGCATTAACAATAACAAGTTAAATAAAACAACATAAGCCAAACCCAAAATCAACAACATATGACAAACAAAATTACAAATTAAGATAAGGGTATAAACTCATGCTTATATTGTTATTCTATAGACTACTCATACCTCTAACGCCAAAGAAACTCACAACAAGCCTCGCAATTAAAAACTCCTAAATTGCCTCTTCTATAGCTCCCAGTATAATCTAACAAATGAAAGTGAATCAACATGCCCCTATAAAATAAAAGAGTCTACTCATTACAAGGAATAAGAATATAAAGTTGTTTTTGATGAACAACAAAGTCGCGAAAATCAAGGAATGGTAAACGAATGAGACGAGAAGCGAGACTTATCTCAAAAGAATGCCCTTACTTCAAGGATTAAGAATACGCAAAAATATCTCATTTAAAAGCAAGAGAAAAAGATGAAATCAACCCTTAAATCAAAACTGACTTTTATCATCACTCTCACCCTCCCAACTCTCAACAACCGGATGAAGGGGGAAATGAAGAGAAAGGGGAGAAAAATAGTGTATAAAGGGTTGTATTTGACATAAAGTAGCCCTTAGCCCACCTCGAATGATCGGGGTACCAGAACATAGAGGGGTATACCGGTACCCTAAGTATAGCCGTACCTTCTGGGGTGTGCTGGCTAACAGGCTATACCACCATTCAACCCTACCTTAAATGCATTTGGTTGTACAAGTATATCTCTTAGGTGTGCTGGTACCCTCACCTGCTTCCCCACTCTAACTTCAAACTATTATAAAACAACTTATAACCACCAATGCTACTCCCAAGCCAACTTCCCATGCTAAGAAAATATTAACTATACCATTCAACACCTCTACAAAACAACATAAGAACACACAACATCTCAACTCAACCAAAAAAAAAAAAAAAAATCCGTAGTACCAAGGCTTATGTAACCCTGCTAGCTCTGATACAAACTTGTTACGCTCCAAAATTCAAAGATCCAAACCCCGAGTTGCCCCGAAATCCAGAGATCCAAATCTCGAGTCGCGAACATGTTTATGACAACGATAATATAATGCTTTAATAAGAAAATGAGAATAATAACTACGTTTATCTCAACGCATCCTATCGCCACTGACTACTCACATTCTACAACATTGTCAACACATCAGTACTGAAAGTAAAGCTATGCTAAAAGAAAGAAAGAAGGCCAGTGCCAACTCCAGAAAAATATACATATATTAAATAGCAAATTGCCAAGTTTACAGATTCATCACTTGGTACAATCAAGATAGGTTACTTTACCTTCTCTGATATCAACGATATTGGTGATATTCAGATAAAGACTGGAATTGGTTGCACTATGGTACTAAAGGATGTTCGATATGTACCTGACCTACAACTAAATCTCATATATGTGAATGCCCTTGACCAATCAAGTTATGACAACATATTCAGTAAAAGTACTTGAAAGCTGACCAAGGGTGCCATGGTTGTCGTTAGAGGGTATGTCTGCGGTACATTATACAAGACCCATATGAAACACTGCACTGATGGTCTCAATATTATCAAAGATGAGACATCACCACAAGAGACTCAGTCATATAGGGGAGAAAGGGTTGCTTACTATAGCAAAGAAGGCGCTTATCCTAATGAACATGGACATATCGCTCAACCCTTGCAATTATTGCTTATTTGGCAAGCAATACAGAGTCTCATTTAACTCATCTAACAAAAGAAGACCATAGTTGATAAGCTTGGTATACTCTGATGTATGTGGTTTGATCGAAAAAGAATTACTGGGTGGTAACAAATATTTCATCACCTTTATTGATGATACTTCAAGAAAAATTTGGGTGTATTTCTCGAAGTTGAAGGATAAAATTTTTGAGCATTTCAAAAACTTTCATGCCAAGAGAGACGGGCAATAAGCTGGCGTGCCTTTGATCAATCAATGGAGGGGAATATACTTCCAGATAGTTCCGAGGATACTTTCTACTTATAACATCGAACATGGGAAGATTGTTCCTTATACATCGCTGTATAATGGTGTTGTTGAAAGAATGAACCGAACGATTGTGGAGCGAGTCTGGTGTATATTAAGTTTAGCTAAGCTGCCAAAACCATTTTGGGGAGAAGCAGTTTGTTTCGCTTGTTACCTCATTAACAAAATACCATCAGTTCCTTTGAAATTTGAAGTTCCTGAGATGGTATGATCCAACCGCAAGATATCATACTCTTACTTGAAAGCATTTGGGTGCAAAGCATTTGTACATGTATCCAAGGAGAATTAGCAAAAGTTTGGTATCAAATCCATTCCATGTATATTCATTGGCTACAAAGATGAAGAGTTTCGATATATATTGTGGGATCCTGAAGCAAAATAGGTCATCTAAAGCAGGGATGTTGTGTTCCAAGAAAATCAGTTGTACGATAGTTTCAGTCGATCAGAAAATCCAGGAGAGAAGAGTACAACTGTTCCAAAATTTGTTGATAACCCCGAACCTATTCAGTTTGCCGCAGATACTAAAGGAATGAAGGTCGAAACCCCGGAATAAGAAGATGTTGACGAGGAGGATGAGAATATTGAGAAGGCATAATAGTTACCCTTGCCACTGAATGTTGAAGGATCACCAAGTATCGGTGATATTTAAGTTCGTCCAGCTATCAAGCCTTAGTTGAAATCCTCAAGAGGCCAACCACTTATTCAAACTCGTGGATATCCAGAATCAGAGTATGTTCTTCTTACTAATGAAAAAGAGCCACAAAGCTTTCTTGAAGCTGAATCTCATGTCGATAAAAGCAAATGGGTTCAAGCCATGCAAGAAGAAATGAGTTCTTTGCAAAAAAATCATACCTATGAGTTGGTAAAACTCCCAAAAGGCATGAGAGCACTGCAAAATAAATGGGTGTTTAAGATAAAAAATGATGGCAAGAAAGTGAAATACAAGACTCGTTTGGTTGTCAAAGGCTTTCAATAAAAGAAAGGGATTGACTTTAACAAGATTTTCTCACTTGTTGTGAAGATGACCTCAATTCGAATTGTACTCGGATTGGTCGCTAGTCTTGATTTAGAGTTTGAGAAGATGGATGTAAAGACAACTTTTCTTCATGGTAATATAAATGAAGAAATCTATATGGTGATCTAAATGAAGAAATCTACATGGAGCAACCAGAAGGTTTTCTGGTACCTGCGAAGGAAAACTTGGTTTATAAGTTAAAGAAAAGTTTGTATGGTTTAAAATAGGCTCCCAGACAATG
>MKEJ01020252.1:0-22804 GCA_001753735.1 Embelia ribes
GTTGTTTACATTTTGATATAGATATGTATCTATTTTCATTTCAGTTCAGAACAGGTGTTGTATAATATTTTATGTTGGAAATTGCTGTAGATGTAGGTGAATATATTGTCGGTGAGAATGCGATGATTTACTTTTATATTGATAGTGATATTGATATTGTTATTGTATTTTATTTCTTTTATATTTATGACCTTGGAGTCGGGGATTCTGAAGCTCAACCCTGGATTTCGGATTTCGGGGCGTGACATGTCTTCAATCAGTCTCCCTCCATACAGCCTCAGGACACAGGGACATTACTTAGCTAAATTTTGAATTTTGGCTCAAAATACCATTCTTTGGACACTTTTGTTCGTGGGGTGTTCGACCCCCAAACTCCTCTGAACCCCTGTCACTCAGCCTACAAACTTTGACTAAAATGATAAGGAGTGATTTATTAAACCTTATAATATTAACACCTCTTTAACACCTCATCACAAGATATTTATATATAATAAGCATATATAATTTAGCCAATAATAACCCTCCACAATTCACACACATCACTTAAACTACTAAATCATAAACATACTCTTTAATATGCATAACATGTTAATATGTTACACTTCACTTCACACCTCCATACTTCACATACAAGTTAAGTGTGAATAAACATAAATGTAACTACTAATATGGCCTGAAACAATGTAATGTAAATGCAATCACACCACTACTCATCTACATATACAAACGCTAATATGATTTAACGCATAAAAACCATATAAGTATAATCTTTTAAGGCGAAAAATTTTCGGGTCATCACATCCTCCCCCCGTTAGAAAATTTTTTCCTCAAAATTCACACATACTACACAAAAGAATAATGTACCGGAATCAACGAACAACTCTGGATACTTGCTATGCATATCTGCCTCGCGTTCCCATGTTATTTCTTCACTCGATCGGCTCTTCTACAATACTTTGACAAGGCGAACCATCTTCCGTCTCAATACTTTCTCGTCCACGTCCAAAATCCGAATCGGCTTCATCTCATATGAAATATCTTCTTCGACACATAAGTCGTCAAAGGAAATTACATGTGATGGATCTCGAATAGACTTGTGCAACATTGAGATGTGAAACACAGGATATACACTCGACAACTATGTTGGCAATACAAGCTTATACGCAACTTCACCTACTACTTCAAGTATCATAAATGGACTAACGTATCTCGGTGATAAATTTCCTTTCTTGCCAAATCTCATGATCCCTTTCTTCGAAGATGCTTTAAGAAAAACATGATCACCGACTTCGAAAGATAATAGTCGTCTACGCACATCCGCATAACTTTTGAAACAACTCCGCGTTGTTTCCAACATTTGTCTAATTAATTGAACATTTCGAGTCATCTCTTGTATCAACTCTGGTCCAAGTAGTGCATTATCACCAACTTCTGCCCAACATATAGGAGAACAACACGGGCATCCATAAAATGCCTCAAATGGATCCATCTCAATGCTTGAATGATAGCCATTGTTATATGCAAATTCAATCAAACTTACGAACTCTTCCTATCCACCGCCAATATCCAAAACACATGCCTGCAACATATCTTCCAAAGTCTAAATTTTCCACTCAGACTGGTCATCTGTTTGCGGATGAAAAGCCATACTCATTGCAAAAGTAGTGCCCAATGCCGCTTGAAGACTTGACAAAAAACGAGACATAAAATGAGGATCACGGTCCGAAATAATGGATTCAGGATCCTCGTGCAACCAAATGATCTCATCTATACACTTTCGACAAAGTTTCTCATCTGTGTCCATTATATGTATCGGACGAAAATGGGCAGATTTAGTTAGACAATTCACAATCACCCAAATAACATAGCAACCCGTCTTTGATCTTAGTAATCCCATTACAAAATCCATTGCTATTCGTTCTCATTTCCACTCAAGAACAAGTAACGGTTACAACAAACCACTAGGACGTTTATGCTCAACCATAACTTGCTAACAAGTAAGACAACGAGACACGACTTCTGCCATATCTTTCTTCATACCAGGCCACTAAAATTGACGTGCAACGTCATGAAACATTTTGGTACCCCCTGGAAGAACTACTAATCGGGAATGATAAGACTCATGAAGAACCTCATCGCGAATCGAAACAGGCACGGATAAATAACCTTGGAAATGCAATTTGCCGTCATTAGAAATGGTCAAACGATCCAGACCATTATCACTAAGCACACGTACACGATATGCATAAGACTCATCATCAACATACTAAGTCTTTATCGCCTGAGAAATCAAACCCGAACAAACTTCAATAGTAAACAACGTCGCTCTTCCCGCCGTTTCCACACACTCCAAGTCAAACTCATTCAATATGCGCATCATCTCCCACTCATCCATAGAAAGATAAGTGAGAGAACACCGAGTCTTGCAACTCAATACATCCACAACCACGTTCAACATGTGCCTGACCTTTGACTCAATCTTATATCCGTGAATGCCCTTGACCAATAGGGTTATGACAACACATTCAACAAAAGTGCTTAAAAGCTAACCAATAGTACTATGGTTGTTGTTAGAGGGCATACCTGCAACACTTTGTACAAAATACATGTAAAATACTACATTGATGGTCTCAATGTTGTTGAAAAAGAGACACTACCAAATCTGTGGCAAAAGAGACTCGGTCACTTGGGGGAGAAATGGTTGGTTACACTGGCGAAGAAGGAACTTATCCCAGTAAACATGGATGTATCGCTCAACCCTTACGATTATTGATTGTTTGGCAAGTAATACAGAGTCTCATTTCAATCATCTGCTAGAAGAAAATCAGAGTTGTTGAACCTGATATACTCTGATATATGCGATCCAATCGAATAAGCATTATTGGGCTGTAACAGATATTTTATCACTTTTATTGATGATACTTCAAGAAAATTTTGGGTGTATTTCTTGAAGACGAAGGATCAAGTTTTTTAACATTTTAAAAACTTTTATGCCATGGTGTAAGCGAGACAAGAAAGAAGCTGAAGTGTCTTTGATCAGATAACAGAGGCGAATACACTTCAAAAGAATTCCAAGCATACTGCTCTACTCATGGCATCAGACCAGAGAAGATTGTTCCTTGCACACCGCAGCATAATGATATTGTTGAAAGAATGAACTGGACGATTGTGAAGTAAGTTCAGTGTATGCTAAGTTTGGCTAAGCTGCCAAAATCATTATGGGGAAAAGTAGTTCGTGTTGCCTGTTACCTTATCAACAACACACTATCAGTTCCCTTGAAGTTTGAAGTTCCTGAGATGGTATGGACTGACCGCAAGATATCTTGCTCTCATTTGCGAGTATTTGGGTGCAAAGCGTTTGCACATGTAATCAAACAAAATCGACAAAAACTTGACGTCAAATCTACTCCGTGCATATTTATTGGCTACGGAGATGACAAGTTTAGATATAGATTGTGGGATCCCAAAATAAAAAAGATCATCCAAAGTAGGGATGTTGTGTTCCAAGAAAATCAGTTGTACGACAATTTCAGTCAATCAGAAAGTCTAGAAGAGAAGAGTACAACTATCCTAAATTTTATCGAAGACCTTGCACCTGTTCAGTTTGCTACAAATATTGAAGGGATGCAGGTTGAACCCCTAGAAGAAGAGGAGGAGGAAGATGATAATGTTGAATGGGGGGAGCAGTTACCCATGCTACTGAATGCTGAAGGATCACCGAGTATCGAAGATATTGAAGTTACTCTAGCTGTCGAGCTTAACCGAGATCCTCAAGAGGTCGACCACTGATTTTAACTTGTCGACATCCAAAATCAGAATATGTTCTTCTTACCAATGAGGGGCAGCCACAAAGCCTTCACGAAGCCGCATCTCATGCCGACAAAAGCAAATAGGTTCAAGCCATCAAGAAGAGATGGTTTCCTAGCAGAAAAGTCATACCTATAAGTTGGTAAAACTTCTAAAGGGTATGAGATCACTACGAAACAAATGGGTATCTAAGTTCAAAAATGATGGCAAGCAAGTGAAATACAAGACTCGTTTGGTTGTCAAAGGCTTTCAATAAAAGAAAGGGATTGACTTTGACAAGATTTTCTCACTTGTTGTGAAGATGACCTCAATCCGAACTATATTTGGATTAGTTTCCAGTCTTGACTTAGAGTTTGAATAGATGGATGTGAAAATAACTTTTCTTCATGGTGATCTAGATGCAAACATCTATATAGAGCAACCTAAAGGTTTTGAAGTACCTGGGAAGGAAAACTTGGTCTGCAAGTTGAAGAAGAGTCTCTATGCTTTAAAAAATGCTCTGAGATAGTGGTACAAGAAGTTTAACTCATTCATGGTGAGTCACAAGTACAAGAGGACTGCAACAGATCAACGTGTGTATATTCAAAGATTCCTAGATGGTAACTTTATTTTATTACTATTGTATGTTGATGATATGTTGATCGTTGGGCCAGATGCAGTCACTATCAGCAATCTGAAGAAGGATCTCTATAAATTCTTTGAGATAAAGGACCTAGCTTTTGCCCAATAGATATTAGGAATGAGGATTACTCCTGATAGGAAGTCCAAGAAATTATGGTTGTCGTAAGAGAAATATGTTGACCAGGTGCTAAAAAGATTTAATATGGGAAATGCTAAGCCAATACGCATTCTACTGGCTAGTTATTTCAAATTAAACAAGCCATCATGTTCATCTACAAAAGAGAAAATTGAAGAAATATCTGAAGTTCCATATTCTTCAACAATCGATAGTTTGATGTACGCCCTAATCTGTACAAAAGCCTTTGGAATTGTGAACCGATATCTTTCCAATCCAGGAAATAAACATTGGGAGGCTGTCAAATGGATATTAAGATATGTCAAGGGTGCATCGAAGTTATGTTTGTACTTTGGGGGAGCTGATTCATCCTTGGAAGGCTATACTAATTCAAATATAGTTGGTGATCTTGATGGGAGAAAATCTACATCGGGATTCATATACACTTTCGTAGGGGAGCCATATCTTGGCAATCTAAATTACAGAACGGAAGTTGAGTATATTACCGCAACGGAAGTTGGCAGGGAAATGTTGTGGCTAAAGCAATTTCTCCAAGAACTTGGATTCTATCAAAAAGAGTACAAGGTTCATTGTGATAGTTAGAGTACTCTGGACTTGAGCAAGAACTCTATGATCATTCACGCAAAAATCACATCGATATTTGCTATCGTTGGATACGAGAAGTAATAGATCAACAACTATTGCAACTTGTGAAGATTTATACAAAATATAATGCAACCGACATGCTGACAAAGGTCATTACTCGTGAGAAACTCGAGCTATGTAAGGACATAGCTATGTTAGACATTTCTAACAGATCGATGACGGATGCATTATTTTCACTTGGTGTGGATGGGAAAAATTGCTAGTGTAATGTCACCATTAAAATCCACACCTAGCCAAGTAAATTTCATGGTTTCACGTGATGTAGAAAAATATGATTCATGTTTCTCCCTTAGTATAAATAGGTGTGTATGAGAGGGTTGTAAAGTATACCAAAAATAAAGAAAAAAATAGAGAGAAAAAAAGAGTTGCGAGTATATAAAATAATGCAAGTAATTTTTGTATATTTTTTTGAGTGATTTGAAATAAAATCTATCTCCTCTCCGCTTACGTAGGCACATTTAGGCAAACCATATAAACATTAATATTCATATTTTGCTTACTCTTATTTTTTCCACCCCAATATTTTGCCCGTACCTAAACTTACTATATTGTACGCAAATTCCACTTTGTATTTGTGTCAATTTCAATACGTACTTAAAACTTTGAATAATTTTGTACGGATAGTAGTTGGATTTCAATTAGTCCTATTCTCTTTTCCACATCTACACTGGCTTTAAATTTTATGTCCAAAGATAGGGACCGAAATATGTAGAAATATTGAAGGGATCCGGGCCTTCCCAGAACAGTGTTTCATGGTTTTCAATTGACGATTGAGATTAAAAAAAAATTAATTTAATTTTTTAATAAAATTCATACATTTAATCTCAATCATTTATTTAAAAATTAATTATTCAAATATCGCTGACATGAACTATCCAATATCTCTTTCATGAATCCTATTGTAAAGCTACCATCTTTCATGATATAAAAAATCCATCCGATATACTATATCTAAATATATTTCTTATATATAGTTCTAGTTCGTCCCTAATCAAAATTTAGATATTTTTATAGCTCTCAATGATGTTCAACCCTATTATTTTAGAGTTTTGGCTCCGTCTGTCTTTACACTCCTCATGAAAAAAAAAAATGTTGAATGATTGTGGCTTTTCCATACAACGCATGTTTGTCACACAACTGTTATATTTGTTTCAAGGACAATTATTATTGTGGATCGATCTAAGAATTTGCTAAGGGTGTAGTTGCTTTCATAACTTGAAAAAATTCACTCTATTTCATATTTCTTATTGTAAAAATTAATTCATGCAGCTTTATCCCAAACCAGTTATTTGTTTTTGTATTGCATGAATATGTGCACATCTTTACAACATCCTTGACACCTGTGTTTCCATATTAGTTTTTACTTTTTACATATAATAATAATTACTAAATATCTATTATATTTTGCCCCTACATTTTTACATTGGGTTTCACTTCCACACCATTAAAAGATAGGTGGCCAAAATAACAATGGAAGAGTTCATAAGTTTCCCTTCCCCAAGAATATTTGTAATATTTGATACCCTTGACCAAACATCTTATATTTAAATTTTGAAGTAACAATCTAGCACCTGTTTTCGAGACTGATTAATTTCTGAACTTAAGGTAGAAATCATCTGTATCACGGTCCCAACAGTAAAACTGAAACAAATAGGAGATTTGGGTAGACTAACAGTCTAGTTCGGTCTGGTATGTCGACACAAATGCCCCGAAACTCCCGATCATGATGTTTATCTTCTCCAACTTTTAAACAAACTATTACCTCAATTTTCACCAAATGAAACCGGATCAAGAAGGAACATAAATTAAAGAGCACGAGTAAAAAACGGAGCGGATACAAAGTGTAGGGGGCACAACGCATAATTTTTATCCCGATTAATTTAATGCCACTTTCAAAAAGCATGGTCATTCCCCAGGCACCAAAATGGACTGGATAAATACATATATATTAAAATAGCAAATGCCATGCCAAAATTAAATAAAAATATATTTATTTGGATCTTCAATTTATTTTTTCAATATTTAATTTAAGATTGGGATTGGATGTTTTCGATAAATGCAGCCTTTTTCCGGTGGCGTAAAAACGTTAACCAACTCTTTTAATTGGGTGAACTACATTAATGGTCCCCATGGCTTGGAAAATTTTCTACTTGGCCATCATAATTTTAATTTAAACACCAATCATCTCAAACCATCAAATAAATAATGGATTTGGTCTCCAAAATTTTAGAAAAAATCTTATTTTTGATCCCTTTTGCAGTACTTTCCTAATTTCAAAACTGTTATTCGTGTCATAGAAGGAGACTACACAAAATTACGATAACCAATTTATTATGAAAAAATCACACCCCGGCCAATCGATATGATTTTTATTATTCAGTTTAACATTCCCGCAAATAGGATCCCAAAAAGAACGATAGCCCCATCATGCCCGGACTCTGTATTACCACATGGCGGTGTCTTCAAGATGGGTTGGGAATGCAGTCCTAATAGGGCGGTAAAATCATTGCAAAAATAAATATGAGCGAGAAATCGATAACAAACAAAAAGGGGACATTCCATCCATGATATTAGGTTAAAATCCGTGCACTAATTTGGCAACTTAAAGTATGCAGACCAAATAAAAGTAGGTTAAAACTTTGGGACAATTTCTGCAATTAAGCCCTTTTCTTTTTCACGTATATAAATTGAGTTTTGCAGAAATTATTTGGAACAAATATTATTTTGTTTCTCTTTTTCAATTTCTTTCCGACAAAGCGGTTGATCGCGATCGCTGCTTTCCCACCGTCCGATCGTCCCACGCACCAATCCTGACCGTCCGATCGACCTCGACTGCGGTAATACTCTTTTCCCCCCCTTTTTCCCCACTGATCATGGCGTATTGAATTATTGATTTTAAATATATCTGTAATTTATGAATTTCCTGTATATTAATTTTGTTTCTGATGAACTTTATTTAATCAAAATTAACTCGTACGAAAATAAATAGAAAGAGATGGTGATTTTCTTTATATTTTAATTTTTGTTGTAATTTAGGCATGCTAGGTTTTGTCTACTTTCTGTTGAATTTGCAATATTGACAAATATATTTTAATTTTTGTTGTATTTTGAATTTTCTGCTTTAATTATTGTCCGTGCTGAACCTGATTTGATCAAAATTAAACCCTTACTAAAATTAAAAAAAAAAGCTAGTTTTTGGTTTTTTTTTTTGGGGAAGAAAATGTTTTTTTGTTGGAGATTAGGTGTGTTACGTTTTGATTAGTTTCTGTTGAATGGAATTTGTTGGCAATTGGATGACATGTTTAAGCAATTGAAGAATCGTTTCGTTATTTATGTTAATCCATTTATACTTAATTGGAATTTGGTAATTTACATCTATTTCTTCTGTTGAATGGAATTTGTTGGTTATTGGATGACATGTTTAAGCAATTGAAGAATCGTTTCGTTATTTATGTTAATCCATTTATACTTGATTGGAATTTGGTAATTTACATCTATTTCTGTTAACAGATTACATAAAAGAATTTAATTTTAGTACACCAAATATGTATGAATTTTCATATACGAACGAGCTTCGACGAAGGACAAATATTGTTTCAAATTAAAAGAATGCATGATAACAGAGGCAGGGGCCAAGGGGCTGCAGCGGATGTAATCCCAATCCAGGTGGCAGGATAAAAACACTACTGGTTCAAGTTAAAAGAATTACGCCATCACAAAAGTTAAATAAAAAATTTAACATGGGCATTTGATTTTTCTTCCAACGGTACGGATTTGGGATTGCAACTGCTATAGCCCTTTGCGGAATGCAACTCCCGTTTTGCAAAAAGAAGTTTTATATCCATTTTACTTAATAACTATTTTTTACTTTTCCTAGGAATATGAGATTACCTCTCATATTTTATGCATTATTAAAATAAATTTTTTATCTCACTATTCTTTGTTTAAACTTTTATAAATAGCATATATAATTACGACACAAATATTTTTATTGGATTACATGAAATGATTTTTATTCTTCATTAATTTTAAACATTTTAACATTTTAAGGTTAATTTGTTAAAATATTTGCATATAAATGAGAAAAATATCGATAGAAAACCTATTAAAAGATATCAAATCGAATATATAAAATCTCGGAGACAAATAAATGAGAGAGGAGAGAAGAGGCGGGAGAGGCGTTTGAAGAGAGAAGAGGCGGGAGAGGCGTTTGAAGAGAGATAATCAAAGTGATAAAGGTTAGAGGAGAAGAGGAGAGAAAATATTAAGGTAATATTTTTGTATAATGAATTGTAGTTATATAAGTTTGAGGAACAATTGTAGCCATTATTCATTCTTATTGTTTATTATTTGTTTTACATGTAAAATTATTCAAGTATATGAGTGAAATTTTGTTCTTTTAGGTTAAAGTTTAATATTTCTTTTGCTCTTTCACGGTTCTCTTAATGATAACCATTATCGTTACAGTTGGTACGTGCTCGCACGCATTGGGTTGGTATAAGCCCATCCCCAGAAAATTAATAATAATAATAATAATTTAGCTATCCTGATTCAAGATCAGTTTAGGACTAATGCTTCTCATAGTAAATTTTCTAACTTGCTCACGTATATGGCCGATTGGTGATGCTGCTGAAAATTTCTTATGAAGATTCAGCTACTCAATAAATTCGCGAGCTAAGGAAAATGAAACTCATTACAGTCTGTAATTCATGGTAGTCATCAATATTATTGCTATTGTGTCCGACATGGTGCCGACTATGATATAAGTATTTAACTATTGGATATATCGTAAAATTTCTTGTTGTTAAGTTGTCTTTCATTAACTTCTTGATTGAGTGAATTCCTTGTAGGGAAGCTTGCCAAGCCATAGAGATACGCTGAGGTCAAGATATGCTATATGACAGAACAACTCTGTATCTTTAAGTAAATTTCCTGTCATTACCAATGATTCTAGCAATATTTTGGCCTTTTGCCAAGGTTTTCCTGGGCAGACCTTGCGGCGAGATATTCTTTATTATTCAGTATCTTTTTAGAGTATGGTAGTTGCCAATATGTTTGTTAAATGACTTGCTAGTTCAAGTATTTTCGTATGAGACTAAATTTTGCTGCAGTTGCTAAATGGTGGTGGTGTGGATATGCGCCCCACTTTTCAGATCAATCAAAAGATATTGGTTTTTGGCTTTTATCTAGGGTCTTTAATATCCTAGTTTATGCTGAAGGAACTTTGACAAAGCAATATGGAAGAATCACTTGTAGCAGTCTGTTTTGATGGCTGAGGTTCATCATTATGATAAATATCACGAGTATAAGATCATCTATCTTGCTTGGAGACATGTGTACAGCTGACTAATCAACGTTTATCCCAAATGCTCTCTCTAGGCAACAGCATGCATCTTGTGGGCAGAAACATGGGGAGTAGATTATCCTTGCCGTTATCAATTACCTCATGCTATTATAGGTTTAGGTGGTTTTGGTCTCAGAGATGCAAAAGCTATGATTGGTGTATCCTTTCTTTCTTTTCCGCAATCGGTTATCCATTGGTTGAACTTAGTAGACCGGCATTATCGTTATGAAACAGGTGGGTCAGACTTTGGTTAGTGAGACTGTGATTTGATAAACTTTCTCTATAGTTTTGCTTTTGTTAAATCCTGGTTTTTAATTCTCAAAGAATTTTCTCGATTTATGTCTTCAAAGTATGTACTTTCTTTAGCTTAAAATCTTTCATCTATCTTCAACTGATTGTTTTCAAATTATTTGGTGACAACTCCCCAGCATCTTGCTTTCTAGGATCACGAGTGGTCAAGTCCTATAGTCTCTCGATTCTTCAGTTCATCTGAATTCGCGATTGGAATGCATTGCAGGAACTTTTGGGCAATCTGAACAACAGAAGGGGATTTATGTTTTCAAATCCTGTTTATATGCGTCAAGACCAGGATCATAAAAATATGAACTGGTGCAATTATGTGCTAGTCGACTTTTGTGGTGGGAGGGCAAAACTATAACTCATTTTCTAGAGACCCCATCTTTGCTTCTTTTGAAGTTTTGGATAATTTCATGGCAGCATTGAACCCTGAAGAATGACCTTGTTACTACAGGAGTGTTTTCGATATTGCTTATTTGTTCTTTGCCAATTACTATTCATGGCCTTGAAAATAAGCTTGCCCATGGAGGTTAATGTCACAATCCACTAGAAGCTTTATGATACTGTCATTTCATAAATGAGAAATATTCTCATTGATGTAGGCTATTGGCTTTGTTATTTGGTTGGGATCTTCATTTGTATGTATATGATGATAATCATAGTTAAGCTCCTTAAATAAATGGGAACCCGAGAATTTTCAGATCTCTTAAGCTCCTTTAATAAATGTCATTTCGTGACTATCATTTTGGACTCATAAATATTGATAGGTTTAGCTTGTTGCATTGCTACTTCTGCTCAGTGTTTAAAATAAAGTTTTGGTAACTGATCTCAATGGTGATCAAGTCCCTATGGTGTTTCATTAGGTGTTGGCAACGTATTCAAACTAGGCGTATAGCTTATGTTTGGGCATCCATATAAGATGACTTAGTTGTCTGATTGAGGAAGAAAAAGATGAGTTACGCTTGCTTCATGAACTTTGGCTGAAAATTGGTGAATGGAACAAACTGATCAAGATATGCCTGTTCTTTTCTGGTCTGGTGAAAGGAGATTCTGCTATTGAATGTTCGACTTTGTCTTTAGCCAGGAGTAAATTCCATGCGGAAATTATATGTCCTTACCATAATATGTTATCTTTCTCCTACAATTGGCTGTTATTCTTTTAGTCACCTGCCATTTGTTTTCACCTTGAACCATTTGTTAATGCCATCATATTATCTAGCCAAACTGAAAAGGCCATTTGCTTTCAGACCTTCCGTTTGCATAAATAAAATAGAGCACTCTCATCTTGGAGTTGTAATCCGATGCTAATTTGGAAATATGCCATACATTATTGTTGCAATCAAAGGAGAACTTCACTAGTTGGAGGAGTGACTATATTTCGAGAAGCAGACCATTTCAAATGTTGGTTATGATATTGAAGTTGTAGCGTCTTTATTTTCAAAAGCTGAACAATAGCAACATTGTATTTGAATTACAGTATAATTGTTCATATATTACTAATACTTCGGGCTAGTTTGTTTTATTTCTGTTGGAGGCTAGCAACTTTTGACCATACAAATTTGTCCCTCATTGATGTAAAACTGAAGAATGAGAGAGTAAAGTATATTGAACTACAGTTTTGGTCATTGGCTAAATTTACCTGTTGTTTATTTAGAGATGTTAAAAATTGCAGATTATTGGCATGACTCTTCCTAATTACTCATTTGTAATTACGCCTGGTTTACATTCTTGATTGCTGGCACAGTACGCTCGTTCCCCTTCTGTTGGCTTGGTTTTAGTTTTGGATTCCTTTGGTTAAGGTTCATTGTCTTGCCTCTTTGTCACCCAGGTTGTCAAGTTTTCTTTTGATTTCTCTTTGCATTTTAACTCTTGCTTGCTTTGGAAATCTTTTTATTTAAATAAGACACCCGGGACCATTTATCCAGTATCGAGCGTGGATGGCAAAGAGATGGGGGATGCTATACAAGATGAAATTGTATATCTTTTGCTAAGGTTTTTTCAATATTAGTGGTGGTTACTAAAACTATAGTTGAAAGCAACTGCATAATGACCAGTTCCTGTTAAGACGAATAAGTTTTTTTCGTTGAAAACTTTATAAAATGAACTAGTTGGTTTGGATTATTAAGAAGTACTTCTATAATTGGTAACTATTATTCAAGGTTGTAATATCATTATGGAAAGAACTTTATTAGTAATTTGAACTAGCATGAAGTTTGCTGAATTGAGTAAGAAATTGGTATTTTTGGAAATATACAGTTGAAATAGATTTTGTTAGAATGCTACTATTACACATTATGATTGTGTTACTTTTATGCAGTTTATCTTTGTTACCAAAAGTTATTTTCTGGCCAAGTAATTACAGAGCACGTATGGAAAACTATACTGTAATGAAACTTCTTGGACTCGTTTCATTATTGTGCAACTTTGAGTGTATTTGCACTTGTAGATATTTATGTGCCTATGCATTTATGCATATGCACATTATCAATTGAGGTGCAAGAAGTTGAACAACAAAATTTGAGATAGTATGCTTCCCCAAGATTCATTTGTAAACTCTCATTTTATTAGCATTTACAATGTCTTGTGGTGGCAAAATTTTAATTTAGCTCATGTATCAAATATTATGCGGCTAATGTCCTGCTTAGTTAAGGGGCTACGGTATGTCCTTGATTATAGATTTTGGCAAGTTTTATTCTGAAATTTCTGGTATAATTTGCCATTCCTTTTTGTTTTGGTTTTTAATCTTGACTCCAGGCTTGATCCTTCGACTCCAAAGGAGCCATGGATCATAGACATTGTCCCAACTCATTTAGAGTGGAAATGGACCGTGATCGTCACAGAAATCGTGCAATGGCTGAACAGTCTTACACTCAAACAGGTACTTGATCATCAATCTATGAGCTCATAAATGTGATAATCTGTGTCATCATTCTGTATATACGAAATCATATGCGTAGCTTTAAATTTTCACAAAGGAAAATGTTTCACATACATGATTATTTACGTAGATAATAATGTGGCAATGGCTATTCTGTATTGTGAAGTACTTCTACGGATGTTTCCCTTTCACATGAGCTAATAAAAAGTGATTCAGAATTACAGATTGTCACTATGACATCAGTCTGTATATACAAAATCATGTATTCCGGATGTTACCCTTACCATATTAGTTTTTTTCCCTTTTTTCCTGGGTGACTTCTGTTGCTCATGATGTTTGCCTGTCAGGTAGGGCAGCTGTCCCAGAAAATGGGCCTTTTCCCATGAATAATGTGCCAAGAGGAGGATACCACAGAACTACACACTGGGGGTATCGTTCAAGTTCGAGCATGCTAGTACCAGATATACAACGATCCTTTCCATGCCCTTCTTATGATCTCTTCCCACATTCCTCTGCCGCTGCAAATGAATATCATTCCCCGCAAAACAATTCCATCATTTCACATCCTAATCATTATCATAGGCACAATATTAACACCACCCCACATGGCCCGCAAGATTCTGTAACCAGAAGCAGGGGGGCATTAAAAAGGAAAGGTCCAGAGACTTCGGTAACTTATGACATGGGTAGCTCTAGCAGCGGATTCTGTGAAACAGATTCCTCTCGCTCATTTATGTTATCGCATAGAAAACCGAGTTCTGGTGTCTACTATGGTCATGGCGAGAAACCATATTGTGGAAATGCCTCTGCTGGTGAAGATTCATCAAGGAATGTTAGAAGACGGTCAACACTTGACTTGGAAGATAATCCAATGCAAAATCATGCATCTCACTACCCTTCTCACCATCACTATGCACCGAACCATCCACCTAATTATTATGGGTCAGTGAGCATTAGCAATATGAATGGTGGTGGGACCAGTCAAAATTGGAACGGTGGTACCATGCCGCATGCTTCTCATGGTGGGGATCAAACGGCTGGTATGTATGAGCTAAATTAGGCCTTTATTTTGATATAGCTTGCAGAGTTGCGATCTTCATAGTTCATAGTCCCAAATGTTATTTTCTATTTTATTTTATTTATTTATTTATTTATTTTTGAAATCTGTGGTTTCCGTCGGCTTGCGCCGTCTGACTAGTCCACATGGTCCAGTGCCTTGCACCCACGATAATTCCCAACACAGACCAGGCTTAGCAAGCTAGGGAGTGTGGCCCAAAGTGCGGCACATGTGAATCGAACTAAGTCTCAAATGTTATTGTTAGATACTTGATATTTAGTATTAGATTCTTGGGTCGCTTTTATAGTAATTGTTCATTGCATTTATCACGAGTTACATAGAAGGAAAACGTAAAATAAATGTCTAGGGTAGGGAAATACACTCGCTCATGAATATGCATGGTATAAGAACCGTAACTAATAAGCAACAAGAAGCATATGCATAATGCAAAATAGGATTATAACACTTTTAAACTTGGGTTAAAGATGCCTTTTACTTGAAAGAAGAGGATGTTGACCATAAATCTTAAGAACGTATGTTTATGCCCTCTTATTGGCTTATGTTGTCATTCTTCTGAGAGTTGTATTTTGTTATATCTAAATGAAACGCCTTCCGATGTTGCAGGTGCAAATGGCTTGAGCCATGGGAATAACCAATTTGTGAGAGGGAGCGGCCCAGAGATAGGGGGCTACCACTCTGATTCTATAACAAGAAGAGATGTTGCTTTGTCTTCTCAGCATCCACATGCTCCTGTTCCGAGTGCACGAGGGCGAAGAAGTAGTCATTCTATGAGGGAAATACCTCCATATAGCACTGGTCCAAGCTACCATCCCATGAGACGTGAGCCAACTTTGACCGAAGAACGTCTGCATGCACCTTCTCTCCCCTCTTGCAGACATTCAAGCCAATCTTCTAGAGGATGGGGCAATAGTTACAGTAGCAGAATGAACGGGATAGCTGTTGAGAGGTTCCGTTCGATTGCTAGTGTCGTGGATGCCCATGGCAGAATTGGATCTGAGGTGTGTGTTTTTCTCTCTTGCAATTTTCTGATGATGTCATCCTCCAACTTTTCATTCAACTCTTTTTGTAAGCCAAGCAAATTGTTGTCGAAAAATCATATGCAGACTTGAAGTTGTGATCAGCTAGTGGACTTTTTTTTTTTCTATCTCGCAGGATCTGATGATGGATTTACCAACCTTTTATGCAAGTTCGCATAATTTGTTTGATCAATACAGTGACATGAGGCTAGATATTGATGAGATGAGTTACGAGGTGATTAATTGAACTCTTTTAGTTGAAGCTTGCTGCTTAGAGCTCATTTATATGGATGTTTAAGCTTGAGTATTCACTAATGGGTTCTTTTGGTTATTAGTCCACATAAGCATAAAAGTGAATAGGTTGTGAGACTGGATTTTCATGATTTTTTTTACGGATATTTCGATTTAGTAAAGGAATTAAAAGAATAATAATAATTGGCTTTGAAAAATTTAAGTGGAAACCTCTAAGCAGGTGGATTCCTTCATGAAAAAAACTCGAAAAATACTGAGCGGAGAAACGGTAAAAAAATAAAAAATAAAAAAACTCTGCTCTGAGCCTCTTTCATGTCCGGTATTTCTAGGTTTCTCAGCTCTTACTGGTATTGTATATTTGGCTTTATTCAGGAGCTTCTCGCACTCGGGGAGAGCATAGGAAATGTCAACACTGGTTTGTCTAACGACGTGATTTCTTTATCTCTGATTGAAGAAGCCTATTCTTCAGGGGCAAACGGTACCGATGAGACTTGTGCTATCTGTCTGGTAAATAACCTCTTTGTCTTTCTTCTTCAGTAGTTACCCTTTCCTCATTTCGTAGCGCAAGTGATGTACTACCATCTCACCTAAAAGCTTAAGCTGTTAGTAAGAGGCGCACTTTATTATTTTATTACTTTAGCACGTCCTATGGCATATTTATGATCCAAAGAAAGTTGCAAATCAACTTTTTAATTTGGTAGCGGTGAGACTTGAACACGAGACCTTTGCCTACTCTTTTGCTATTTTAAGTGTTCTGCTACCATTTTACCTAAAAGTTTGTGCCATTATATTAGGAAGAGGCGCAATTTATTATTTATTAATTCAACATTTAAAGCCTGAGCATCAACAGTTGAAATCACAATTTGTAACCTTTCGTTGATGTTCCTCAGAAAAATTAACCTTCATGCACCTAACCATGCAATTATTATTTAATTTGGTTTGCTAGTCTTGTATGGAGCAAGAAATGCTCTACTGTACTTGTCTCTACCCAAGGAATCAAAACTATTTTGTTGGCTTTATTACCTATTGTAACTGCAGGAAGAATATGCGAACGAGGCGCAAATTGGGACCGTGAAGAACTGCGGGCACAATTACCACGCAGATTGTATAAAGAAGTGGCTGTTGATGAAGAATGTGTGCCCCATCTGCAAGGCTCCCGCCCGTAAAGATAGCTGAAATGAAGAATGCACTGGATTTCTATTGATGGACTAGTCCTTTGTGGTTTTTATATGTATAAATATGAATGGAGAAGACCTGTGTGATAAAGAAAATTGGATAAAGTAGTTTTTACTATATTTACTTTATGTATGTAGATATTATCTTTTTAAAGTAAAGAATGTCATCTTGCTGTAGATGAGATTTTAGGATGGAAAATAAATAGGTTAGTTTTACCGATTTGAACAATTTATGTTTGTTTTATCAATCGGGAATTTTCAAAGAAGACCTATCTTCGGGTTTGTATTCTATATAGGGCTCTCCTATCTAAAACGAAATTAAATTATAAAATATAGCCCGTTCTTTGTCAAAGGGTGTGGATTATCAACTCAATTGTGGATCTTAAGTGAACTCGTGCTGAAGCTTTCTTTATCGTTTGTTTTCGTTGTGAAAGGGAGTTACGGATAATCAGCTTGAGTGTGGATCTTAAGTAAATTCATGCCCTATGGTTTTCCACCATTTTTATTTTTATTTTTGACAGTTTGGCAAATTGGTTCATATTACTTAGTTTACATAATCAATTTAAAATTTTTTATTTGTAACTTAGAATGTCTGTTGCTGCCTTATGATCACCACCTTGTATAAGCACTTCCTTTGAAAATACATAATTAGGAACAAATGTACAAAAACCCAATGCTAGAAATAAAATTTACAGTTTCTTTTCACACATGGTTTGAAATGACTTTATTCCACGATGGAAATAAGGAAGGTGGTAACAGATATACAAAGTTTCCTACTTGTACATGTATACACTCAAAAAGTGCAAGTTCGGGCTCAAAAGAAACCCTTGAAAGAAGATGAAATTGCCACGACATACCCTTCATTGAGAGTTCTTTTGAGAAGTTTGGGTCTACACAAGGCTCTTTTTTCTTCGGTTTCGAAAATCAGCTTTCATCTACTTCACCAGAGAAGTACTGTTTGCGTACCATCTTCCTGTAATCTGCCGAAAGGGGAAAACCAGAAAAATAGTCGTTAACTCGCATGATAACATACCATCCAACTATTGAGATGGCTAAGAAATAGTGTGAGACAACACGTGGGGAAAATTAACACTAACCTTCCTTATTTTTCCAGAGTGTTGCTGCATGGCTATTCAGAGGGCTCTCTATGTTGGGCTCTGCGTGTTATAATCAAAGTTTACCATTCGTATTAGACAACATACGAAAGAAAGAAGTGAAGTCTCAAATAATCAGGAAAAGAGTTTAAAACCTCCCAATAGACTTTGAATGGACAACAGGATTGTTCGGCAATCATAGGCTGAAGACCACTTGTCCTGTAGCGAAAAGGTGTCCCGAAAACTATGAGCAAAGAGGCGATAACCCAACTTAACGCGAGTAAATATCAGCGTCTTAGTTCAAACAGTTAGTTAACATGAACAAAGTACAAAAACCTTAATGTGCAAGTCAGTTTCCCACTATCTGGTTCCTAAGACATATTGATGATAGAAGTTGTATCTTACAACTAGATGACTTTACTACATGCTATCGGCTTATTTAAATCAGCCAGAAATTTGATTTGGAGTACATTTTCGAAGATTGTCCGGCAATCAGTGGTTAATACCTGAAGAATGTCGAGACATATATTGCCAAATTGATCGATATTTGGATGGAAACACATTGTCTCAAACTTCACTTCGGGTGACTTGAAAGGGTAGTCGAGGGGAAAACGTAAAGAGAGTTTGTAAGATAAACCCTCATAAGCAGTCCCTTTCCCTCCTTCAATTGTGCCAATCCAAGTAAATATGCTCTCACTTTCGGGAAATGCAGATACTCCAAGGTCTCCACCAGCCATCTGCAAAGAAGGGTATAAAAGTTTGTATAAAATTTAATTAAGAAATACGTATCTATGACTAAAAAATATGTTCATTACAAAAGAAATCAGGAGCTATTAGCAAAGTCATTCTCATGAAGCATGCTGTTAGTTCTATTAGTAATTTTCCATTGAAATAGCTACTATAAGAAGCGCACCACCGACTACAGCACAAAAATCATCACATCGAAAAGAAACCCAGGATTGAAGCTACAAAAAGCATTAAAACTTATTAGCAAAACTGCTTTTTATTAAACACAGACAAATAACAAATTTGTTCTTCCAAATTATGGTCAAGAATGCTAATAGTGAAATCAGATTGACATGATCAAGTTATAAACTCGACAAAGTCCAAAAGCTTGTAATAACAGTAATCAACTTCCACTGAAATCTTTAAACCATCTTTTTATTCTTTTTTTTTTTTTTTTTTATGCGATTTTACTTTCGGATACGACCATATGAAAATTAAGGCAATGATTACAAAAACCATGATGATAGCAGCACGTTCTGTATCAGATATTCAGATCTTGTTGCCAATTAACAAAATGCTTAACATACGTATGATGTATAGGCAAGAATATATGGTGATGATGAGAAGATCAAGTAACAGTAGACAACTCACCATTAGAGACATCAACTCCTTCTGAAGCCTGAAAGAAAATAATGACAAAGCATAAAGGACGATTTTTAATACTGATATATATTCCATAGCACGAAAGACGAAGAACCAATTGAACCTCACCCTCAATTTAGTTTCTAAAAAATCATTACACCATCAGTGAAAAACTGAAATCAAACTCCCAATTTTGATTATTAACTTCGTCAAGCTAAACAAATCCTCCTACGAACATCTTTTCAATCTCTTCCTCTGTCCTAATTAGGAACCAAACAGAGTAAAGAATATGGACTGCCCATTGTAAAACTAATTCTTCTAATATATGTTTTCTATTTCTGGAAACAAAACATAGAGAAATGATACGTATTGATAGTTATGAGTTGACAATCATCGAAGCCCCGCTTCTCAAAAAGAATTATTCTTTTAATGTTAAAAAAATTGCAAACCAGCCAAAAAATTTGAATAAAACGATAATTCCAAAAACTTCTATTTCTTTCCATTGTTAACAAGAAACTCTCTCGTATAGGCAGATATCCATTTCCGATATGTAAACTCCTATTTTTAAAAGAGTTCAACTTCTATCCACCGTTGGTGTAGAGATTACATACACCATCGGCCTTAGATGAAAGATATATGACTACTTTCATATATGGGCACCACCATAAATGCATACCTGTACTTCATCCAAGCCTGCCGCGGATAAAAATCTACACTGTTGATGGATTAAAATTAAATTATTTTTAAAAACTCATAAGCAAACTTGATTTGGAGAAACTTAAATGAATAAACTCGTAAGAATATAAAATAAATCATATTTAATTATTTTTACTAAGACTCAAACTATACATACTATCACTACAAGTATTTTGCAGCAAAATATATAAACATATATGTAATTGCACATGTATGGTCATGGACTATTTATCCGATTACCTATAATATCATCAATTTCCGTTTATTTATACTAAAAATTCGCAACAATATTTATAGCAACTCTAATATTAGCGAACGAATTAAATAAAAATACAAAGATACAAACTAAATAAACGGAAAATTGAAACGACTGGTAAAGAGCGAAGACCTTTGAGAGACCGCAGCGGTGTCGACGGTGTTCGGCTGAGATTTGGGCTGCTTCGACGGCGACGGCGACGGAGACTGCGGCGTCGGGTGACGTGGCACCGGCAAATTTTGCTCCGTCGTCGAATTTCGCCGGACTTCCATCAGCGATCGGTGGATTGACGATTGGGTATATGCGAGGAGAGAGAATTGATATATATATATATATATATATAACAACTCCGGTATTTTTTATATACAATACATAATTACAGAAATGGTACTCGTATTATTAGCTATATTTTATTTAATACTTGTAGTTTTATTTGAAACACAAGTAGTCCCAATTGGTCTTAAGTTATGAAAAAAAGCATACTAAATGACACATACGAAGTTCATTTATAGTAATTAGAAAAAAATAATAATAATAAACCGTTCTTCAAATTTATATTGCTAAGATCTCCAAATTTAAGATTTGGAATTGCAGTTTTTGATAGCGACTTTCAATTTTTATTCTTGGAAGTAACATTTGGTGTTTGATAAAAGTTAAAAATTTTGTCTGTAAAAGTTAATTTCTTTTTAGAGTGCTTTTAGGCGCAAGCTTTGAAGTACTTTTACTAATTGATTGTGTTTTTTCTAGCATTCATATTCATAACCTTAATATTAAGTTTTACATTATTAATGCATGCCAAAATTTCGTTATTTTGTCTGTTAAATTTACTTATTTCTTTTGTCCAACTTATTTTGTCCATTACAGTAAGCCTAGCTTTTATTAACTAACAAAATAAATAAATTTATCTTCTTTAAATTGTTAAGTATTTCCATATCTACCCCTAGTATAAGTTAGAATTATAAAGTGATACAAACTACAAATAAATAAGAATAGTTTAAGAAAATTAAAATTATGCACATTTATTTTTGGAAAGTGGATTAAGTTTTTTGACAATACAAAATATATATATATATAAATAAAGAGAAAAATAGAATTTATATTAAAAATATGAGGACCATTACTGTTATCAGTTTTTTTTAAATGATTGATTATTCTTCCTGTGACGTGTTCTCTTATTTGCAAGGGAAAAAATGAACTGGAAAATCAGTTTTTTTTTTAAAAAAAAACAAATTATATTTATTTAATCGGGAGTAAATTACACTTACACCTAAAACATTTGAGATATGTTTATTTATACCCAGACACTTTAAGAAATAGCATATAAGCTCCCTGAACAAAATTATTTAACCTTTCATACAGTTTGGTGCAAAAGTTATTTAAGAAATATGTGATAAAAGCAAATTCTTGCATCCATAATTTTTTTGAATAAATTATTTATTCCGTTATATTTTTATATGAGCAATTCCTATAGTTAACGGAGCCTAAATATGTGTAGCGTTAAGCCATCTCTTTTAATTAGAAAAAGCACGGCTTTACCTGACACATTCATTCTGATCTTTCATTGGATCTTTCGATGATACATCTTACACTTATTACCCGTGTTTGAAATATGAGATTATATAGTCCTAACACTTCTCCACAAGCAGCATAGATATCATATATTGCAATTTTGTTACAAATCCTGATGCGGAGCTAGTGTGCACGTCCATTTACATTTCTAGCACTATTTGCTTTTATTCCCGAGTATCCACGAAAAAGTAGAATACTTGATGGAATAACATCCTTACTTGTGTGGATAAGATCTATGGTATAGAGTTTATAACTTTGATCGTAATGAAATATCATTCTGTGAATGATTGATTTAGTCCCTATATACAACCTTCTATATGTACTCAGAAGCAATGATGAACGGATGACAAGCACGAATCCACGCATTACTAATTCTTTAGGCTTTTGAGTAAATTTTCCTTCCTAGTTGTCAATGTTATCTTGATTGAGTGCAGCAAGTCAAAGAGATTGTGAAATAAGAAATATCTTCAATCAACTCATCTTCAAAAGTATATACAATCATCGTAGGATATCTCAACGATGCCTCTTGCTAGCCTCCGCACCTACAATAATATTAGAATACAAAATGGAAA